>WNYA01002058.1:0-50489 GCA_019512145.1 Engystomops pustulosus
TTAACTCAGGAGACTTGAGTGGTCATGTTCAGTGAAGTCCTTTACTTAGATTAAAGTTTTGATGGCACTACTCCAAGACAAAGGTCAAGGACACAGCTAAGATCTAGAACCCACAACTTCTTCAAATCAGTAGACTTGAGTGGTCATGAGCAGCTAAATCACGGATTCCTCCACTTATATTCATGTGGTACTAAGCCAAGACCCTGGGACCCTGCAGCTAAGGTCTAGAATCCATAACTTTTTTAGCTCAGGAGACTTGAGTGGACATATTCAGTGAAGTCACCAATAGGCATTCCTTCATTTAGAGTAAAGTGTTGATGGTACTACTTCAAGACTATGGGTCAAGGACATAGCCAAGATCTAGAACCCATTACTTCTTTGACTCGGGAGACTTGAGGGGTCATGTTTGTGAGGTCACCGAAGCCTTCAACTAAGGACAAGAACCTACAATAACTTCTTTAACTTGGAAGATTTGACTGGTGGTGTCTGGTGGAGTCACCGATAGACATTTCTTCAAGAAGTATGAAGTGATATTTATGCTACTCCATAACTATGAATCAAAGAGGAGACCTAGAACCCATCTTTATTTGGATAAAATTTATTGACATCCCTTAACACAGCGTCAGTACTCAGTACAAGACCTAGAACCTATAACTTCAAGTTGGGAGGCTTATATGGTTAATGCACGTGTCCCCACTAATTTAGGGTGAACCCATTTCCTTTTTTAACTCCACAGACTTAACTAGTCAAGCCCAGTGTTGATGGCAATACTCCAAGAGTATTTATCAAGAAAGGAGCTGAGGCAGGAGATGTGACTGATCATGGTAGACTCAGGAGACTTGATAAATGTTCAGTTTACACCCCTACCCTTGAATTAATGCTTCTGCCTAGAGGCACATTCACAGGTAGTCCCCCATCTTGTCACTCCTCTTGTTCTACCATTAGACATGAAATGATGGTCTTGTTATGGACATTGCCTAATAGACGGGCCGCTTCACTCATGACCTGAAAGAGTTTGCACCTGGACAATGCCCCATCGTATTATTAGATGTAGTTTAGAGGATTACAGGATGTGAATCGAGCTACGTGTGATCGGCCTGTGAAGTCAATAGTTTTCTTATCTTAAGAACTCCCATGGGTTACAAAGATGAGCCACGGTCTGTTTCCTGGGTCACTAAAATGTGACATCTTGCAACCCATTTGACCTCCCGGCCCACCACACTGGTCAGAGTAATTCAAATCCACCATCAAAGTCAAAGCAAATGTTACACCTAACGAAGAAACGATAGTGCAGGATTTAGGTGTAGACCTTTGGAGGGTCCTGTGAGAAGTTCTGTTATCAGGCCTGACGCTCCATCAAAAAAAGGATTAATTACCCGCAGGGGTCTTTTTGGACTTGGAGTCGTTTGGGCAGAAATTCTGTTCTTTTTCGGCACAGTTAAAAGAAATAAAAATCTATTGAAACCAAACAGGATTATGGATGAAAGCTTTTGTCCGGCCGGGCTGTTGTGGGATTTGTACGGCGATGATTATAGAAATAAGAACCTCTTACATGTTCAGGATTTTTATATGAAGTGATTAGAAGTTATCCAAAATAATACATAAATCCAAGTAACATCAAAGTGGGAAATTCATTCAAAACCAGAAAATTCGGATGTTAATACCTTCAGAGGGGCCGGATGCTGAGATCTGTATGATGTGACCCACATGGCCGTCTACTATATGGTGAAGACTTCATTACAAGGCACTTTGTAGCTCAGTTTTTTTCGATTGCTGTGTCAAAGAGTGTGTATTTTGGGGGAGAAGAGGAATAAAGACCCCCACACACATAAGAGAAACTAGAGGGAACTCAACAATGTCAACAGATCATCAGAGCATCCTCCATCAGGCCAAGACTCTCACCCAAAACTGGGCCACAAATCAGTAGGAGACAACAACCCAACTTCAGAGTCTGTTAACTTGGGGTTAATGGAGGTCACACCATATAACTTATTTAATCTGGCGGGTCCAAGGAACCATAGTCCAGTACTACATCGCAGACATGGATTATAATGTAGGCAGTTTGAACGGCCGTCCAAGGCCCATGGCCACTCGATCCATTCAACAAGTTTGATCCTGCCCTTTAGAGATTTTAAGGAAGGGGCATCCAGGACTGTGCTCCTCATACATCTGTGCCCTCTCCCAACACACATGTATACAAGAGCCCTACTTGGACCTTTAAAAGTCTTCAAAAGGTCCGTAAACTGCACCACCTTCCTCGTAATGCTTAACTTTTTGAAAACTTGATTTGCAAACCCATTCTGATCATCTAGGATCCCTTTAACCAACAGTCCCAAAGAGTTGAAGTTATGAGATGTTGTTAGGAATCAAATTAAGAAAAACATTACTGATTTCAAACCCACGAAGATGCTGCTGGCCAGTGTTTTGGTGGATCTAAACATAGAACTATGGGGCAGATTTACTTACCCGGTCCATTCGCGATCCAGCGGCCTGTTCTCTGCGGTGGATTCGGGTCTTCCGGCGATTCACTAAGGCAGTTCCTCCGACGTCCACCAGGTGGCGCTGCTGCTGCACTGAAGAGCATCGGAACGCACTGGAGTTCACGATCCATTGCTGAGTGAAGGTAAGAGCGTGTCCCGCAACACTTTTTTTTTTTTTTTCAAATGTGGCAGTTTCTCCGAATCTGTCGGGTTTTAGTTCGGCCACGCCCCCCCATTTCCGTTGCGTGCATGCCGGCGCCGATGCGCCACAATCTGATCGCGTGCGCCAAAACCCGGGGCAATACAGGGAAAATCGGCGCAAATCAGAAATATTCGGGTAACACGTCGGGAAAACGCGAATCGGGCCCTTAGTAAATGACCCCCTATGGGTCCTCCATGTGAGATAGAGACATTTGCAACTTTTTGACCAGAAATGTCATCTTCTTGGCCAAGACCCAACAAGGAGAGAATGCAAAATACATTAAAATAGTATTTCCTCTTTCTACGAGACCCTATAGTGCACAACCAAGCCGATATGCATTCTGTTGACCATCATACGTTGTGTTCTCCTAAAATAACCTGACGGCCTCAATCACCGACTCATCAGCAAACAGCCAAGGAGTTGAAAGTTTTCTGTAATCTCTAGCAAAATCCCCCAAAGTCTTCTCCATTTCAGATGACTATTGATGTGTTGTGATGGAGCGCGGCTCGTGAGTCATCTCCTCCGCCCGCGCCCATATTGAATTATTATCCCCCAGCTAGATATTGGATTCTCCTAAATTACAAAACCTCAAACATGGAGAATCTAGGAAGCACGGATTCATTGACAAGTTTTTATGCAGAGTCCAGAGAATTTCAACATTTTTGGATTTACTATTTTTAGTTGTTTTAGGTTTATCTGTATATTATCTATATATATTTTTTTCCTCGAGAACTTTTTCGTTTCACACCAAAGGTTTTCATGTTTGTAGAACTTCAATAGAAATATGGACGTTGACCATCCCTGGAGGAGGATTCTGGAGATCTTTTCTTGTACAGGCCAATCTCTTTGATCTACTGTAGGTCCTCTTTGACCGTGAAGCTTCAAGCGTACCTCAACTTTGATGATATATTTATAAAAGGACTCTGCCGGCATATGGGTCACATAGAAACTAAACATACGGGAAGGTTCCAATATCCAATATTGCATTAGAAAACAGACAGTGGGGTTCATTTACTAAGGGTCCTTTCGTCGGGTTTCCCGAATATTTCCGATTCGCAACGAATTGCCCTGGGATTTTGGCGCACACAATCGGATTTTGGCACATCAGCACCGGCTTTCACATGACAGAAATCGGGGGCGTGGCTGTCGGACAACCCGACGGATTCGGAAAAACCGCAGGATTTAAAACAAGAATTGTGTCGCAAGATCAGCACTTACATGCACCGGGAAGAAGAAGGTGAACTCCGACGGACCTCGGCACAGCAGCGACACCTGCTGGATATCGGGCGCACGGCCTTAGTGAATCCCGGCAAACCCGACTCCACGTTGGACAACGCGCTGCAGGATCACTCCTGGCACCCTTACCGATCATCTGATTTGCACAGAGAACAGAATTGGAAGTAGACAGCTGCCTCCATTTTTTAGTGGTCATAAAAGGTACTACCGTGCACCGGGGACAGCCACTCCTGGCTTCATCCGACTCCACGGATCAGTTTTCACCGATCATTTAGTTTTGATCTTCATGTACAGGTCATTAAGTATGAGCAGACCCAAGTTCACAGAGACCAGTCTGACTGGCTGCCATTGATCGTAATGGTGTTTAAATGGTTGGTGGCGTGGAGAGGGGGGTAAGGCAAACACGTTGCGGTTCGGGTCATTATTAATTTGGGGTCAGAAAACTCCTTAAAGTGTCAAGATCACTGACGTGCAAGATTTCCACCGTACCATGGAGCCTGCCCAAATTTTGTCTATAACAATCCCCCTGACAATATCGCATCAATCATCCCCCCCCCCCCCCCGATAATTTTCAGCTTTTAGAACGACGCACAATACCTGTTGTCAGAGATTGATGATTGCCAAATCTTCCCGGAGAATAAGTCATCAGCGCTTTGTTATAAGGCGAAGACGTGTGACACCACAACAATTACGTTTCAGCTAATTGTTATATAATAACAACAACTACGTCAGATAATGTGTTTATAATGGTTCATTCCTAGAGGTTATCCACATACTCACACAGAAGTGCACCCTGGGGGATGACTCTGCTACTTCTGTAACCCTCATTCTGTCTTATATCTGAATTACACAGCTTGGTAGTGTATGAAGCCAGCCACAAACTTCATATAGCTGTCATAGACGACCATGATCAGATCATCCGAGCATGGACATGTTCCTTAAAGGGGTTGTCCAGAGTTTGAAAAAGATGGATTCTTTCTTCCAAAACCAGCACCGGACCATGAATAGTGTGCGACATTTCAAATGTGCTCCATTTATTTCTATACATCTAAGCTGCAATACTGTGAGGGATGATACTGTTTTTGGAAATGTCGGACAACTTCTTTAAAGAAAAATCTTGCACCAGGATGATGGTTTGTAAACCAAGCCCACTGACATACTCCTGTGTGCTCCCTCTGGGAGGATCTGCTCTTCTGTTAGCTTCTTATTCCCTGTTTTTTTTTTTCTTTACAAAAAAAAGCTTTTAAATTATGCAAATAAACCTGAGGGGCTCCAAGCTCCATAGGTGTTAATGGAGCCTGGAGCTCCTCAGGCTAATTTGCATAATTTTTAAACCATTTTGACTTAAAAACAAGGGTATAAGAAGTTAAAAGAAGAGTGGATCCTGCCAGAGAGTCAGGGTGCTTGGTTTACAATCCTTTGTCCTGGTGGTAGATGTCCTTTAAGGGTAGAAGGGAACACACCGCTAATCTTACAAGAATAAAATGATTGGAAATACTGTAAGTAGAGATAAGTGGACCCGATGAACGTATGCTGCACATAATACCGGATCGGCAGCTGAATAGCCAATGCGACAAATGGACGACCCTTTCAACTAGCCATGGCTATGATTGGATCACACCGTGAAACCTGAACAACGGGTCTGCTCATTCCCAATTGTAATCCATGGTTCTTTTCAGTCAACCTCAGTCTTGAAGGTCCCTATTTAGTGGCCTCTTAATTTCCATCAACTTTGCAATTACCTGTTCCAAAAAGTTGGATCTTCCCAAAAAGAACCCATAATCAGATAAATCTTTTCTCTGATCATTTGAGCAACAAGACGAAGACAAGTAACAATTAAGCAAGATCCAAAAGATGGTAAAGACATAAGAATCCTGTGGTCAACAGGCAAAAATTGAAGGTTCTTGATGAGATCACTCGTGAGATTGGATCATTAACTTATCTTCGATATTTTACTGCACCGTTTTTTAATCTAATAGTCATGGTACATGTTCCATTTAGAAAGGAGCTTTAGAACTCGAAATTCAACTAGGACCAACTAGGACCTAAAACTTGTGAAGAACACCATCTCCTAGTACTTCTTTCAACCCCTTTCCATCTCCTAAATCCAATAAAATGCACGGCCAGTGGTACCAGCTCTCAGATCCTGTATTTATGATCCTGGATAACCAACTCGTACAGCAGGAGAAATCCCTTAGGTCAGTGATGGCGAACCTTTTAGAGATCGAGTGCCCAAAATGAGACCCAAAACACACCAGCTTTTCCCAAAGTGCCAACACAGCAATTTAGGCAGTAACAAACTTATTGCTTCCAGAATCTTTGAGCTCCAATCCGACCCTGTCCACATATTCTCACTCTTCGGACAGGACCAAGCAGCACAGGATGGGTCACTTTAAAACAGCAGGGCACTACTTGGACTGCAAGAGACAGAGAAGGAAGGTGCCATGTCTGGCAAACTTTGAGACAGCCCGCGTGCCCACAGAGAGGTCTCTGAGTGCCATCTCTGGCACCAGTGCCATAGATTCGCCACCACTGCCCTAGGTTCTCGAGAGTCATCCTGTTGAACCTTCCTTAGATCATTAAAGGGTGAGGCCAGCGACCATAGTCCAATTATTCCTGGTCAAAAGTGAATTGGGTGGAACAGGTCAAATATAATTTTTGGGAAATTTGTAACAAATTTGGTTCTAGACCCAACTCGAACTCAACGTACCTTAGGAAAGGTCAAGTTATAACTAAATATGATCTGAAAATTCTGAAAACTGGCACACTATCCAAAAGGTTGAACAATTTTTGGCTGTCAGTATCAGGGTGGCTTCATGAAGCTCGGTGGTACTAGGAGCCTATCGTCTAAAAGAATTAGATGCACAGGAAACGTACAAGCATAGTAAGCGGGATTAGACAAGGAGCATGGGAGTAATGAGAATTACGGGAATGTCAATTATGTTCCCAAAATTCCCACGATGACCACATAGGAAGTCCCAATGGATGGAGGCAAATAAGATGACAACAGGTCGAGACATTGTATTTTTGGATGCTCCATAGAGTGATTCATCTTGCTTCCCATTATCAGTTCTATGGTTAAGGATGAGTCTCGTTTTCCAGGTTATTTCTTTTTTTGGGGATGTTGTCAGGGTGATTGATGCTGCCCATCCTCTTCGTTCCCATCGATTGTGAGCAAACAGAAACACAATGGGGCGTTTTCCCTCGTAGAAATGAGAAAACAATAAAGTCAACTTTTTTTTTCTTTAAAACCATAACAGAAATTTCATCATTTCCCCCTACAGTTATAGATTTCTGATGCCAGGAACATAAAATGAATTGCACGCAGGTTCCTGCCGATTGTGTTCCCTATTATTCCATCTGAAGAAAAATAACACAAATAACCTCGTCGTCACCAGTTACCTCGACGAGGGCAGGATGCAGAGAAACAAAGACATCAAGATCCCCCAGTGCAACTTTTTGAACTGTTCTTATCCCTAAATGCCTCTTCAGACCTCTTTAGGACAATCCATGTACATGTGGATTGCCGGTTCGCCCCGTTTTCCCCAATGGATGTTGAAGAGGTCCTTCACTTACTTTACCAAGTTCAACCCTTTCCATTTTTTCATAGTTGTCATTTTGCCAATTGCAATCAAGTTGGATTTTTGTTTAGACCCCATTATTTCTCCGACGCTTGGGACCAGTGGGACCTACAGAATAACTTTTTAATTTGGGCCAACAGCTGTGCATGAGCACCCGTCAAAGGGGACCTCTCAGGACAGTTTGGGACACTAAAAGAACCCACAGGTCCTTATCACCAGTTGTTAGCCCATTATGGGCAATAACTAGAGCACCATACTTACCTAGAGATTACCTTCAGACTCAACTTTGGAGAATTTAGTGGAAGCACGGTGGTTCGGTGAAGCTGGAGATGTACACTTCAGATACGTTCATGGTGGAGCTACTCCAAACCACTGCACTGGTGCCAGGAGCACCGAGCCCAGGTAGGTCTAAGAGTTTGTTTTCTTCACGTTGTCTAAGACAACAGACTCTTTGGGACACTAAAACACCGGGCCATTTGGACATGTGGGATGTTTAGTGTTCAAAGATTTAATCTTATTGGTTAAAGGTCTTCCTATATACAATCAACTATTTAGATTGGAATTATCATGAATGCCATGATTATATTTAGATCTTATCCCCAATAATTGGTGTTAGTGTGAAAGCTATGTATACAAACTTCTGTTTTTTAGATGATGTAGTCTAGAGATGAGCGAACATACTCGTCCGAGCTTGATGCTCGTTCGAGCATTAGCGTACTCGAAACTGCTCGTTGCTAGGACGAATACTTCGCCCGCTCGAGAAAATGGCATCTCCCGCCGTTTTGCTTTTTGGCGGCCAGAAACAGAGCCAATCACAAGCCAGGAGACTCTGCACTCCACCCAGAATGACGTGGTACCCTTACACGTCGATGAGCTGTGTCAGGCTCATTTTTCGGGTGTTTCACCAGATACGTTATGGAACTTGGTCACTATGTCGCCACCATGCTGTGTTATCGACTAAATATACCGTCAACCTTTTGTTCACATAGGAAATCATTTCAGCGCTTCTTGCTCACCTCCTTTGGTGAAACCTGAGTCCATTTAGGGTATGTCGCCATGCTACTCTCTAGCCTGCTGCCGCTGCCTCTGCATGCCGTCCCCTATAGTGTCAGGGTAAATTATTGGATGTTTTAGATGCTATCTAGCTTCATTCTGTCACTCTGTCATGGCCATGCTGTTGCCCATAATTTTGGCATAATGGTGCGATTAAGCAGCCTCAGATGCATCCATGCATGCTGCCCCTGCTGTTTCCTGTCCATTTCCGTGGTGTTTCCATCCTTTTCTGAGGTTCCCAGGTGTTTGGCCAAGCTTCCCTGTGCAGAGCCTTGGTCCCCTTGAAAAATGCTCGAGTCTCCCATTGACTTCAATGGGGCTCGTTATTCGAGACGAGCACTCGAGCATCGGGAAAAGTTCGTCTCGAATAACGAGTACCCGAGCATTTTAGTGCTCGCTCATCTCTAGTTAAAGGCCTTCCTAAAGAACCAGAATAACTACAGTGGGGCCTCATTGGCTCATGTGCCACAACTAGCATTCGTTATGCGATAGTCACAACCCCCATAACTTTCCCAAAATTCTCCAGGACCACTGTTAGATCTTCATTCCTAATTCCATATGGAAGTCTGGAAAGCACCGTGGAATACATAGGCACATAGGAAATAATGCCTCAAGTTGGAAGCTCCTGGAACCTCAGTACCCATATCCACGTATACTGTAACCTTACACAATGGGGCTCATTTACTAAGGGTCCAAATTGCAAATTTTCGTCGGGTTTCACAAATATTTCCAATTTGCGCCGAATTGACCAGGGATTTTGCTGCACGATATCGGATTGTGGGGCATCGGCGTCGGCTTTCACGCAACAGAAATCGGGGAACGTGGCCGTCGGAAAACCTGATGGATTTGGAAAAACCGCACAACAGCACTCACATACACCGGGACGAAGAAGGCGAGCTCCGGCGCAGCGCAGCACGACCTTAGTGAATCCCGGCAGAACCCGAATCAACGTCGGACAATGCACCGCGGAATGAACCGGGTATGTAAATGTGCCCCAATGTACTACAAGATTTATGGCAAATACAGTATCTAGGGTTGCAGATTTACTCAGAGCCTCCAACTTATATACAGCATTAAAAAAAAATCTACCATCAAAATCAAGCAAGTATAAACCAATGGACACTTACCCAAAGATCCAGACACCGGGGCTGTGATGATATTCTTAAATTTGCTATCCATGCCTTCTTTCTAAAATCAACTAGTAAAATGATGCAAATGAGGTTTTGCACCACGATGCAAAACAGCTTCACCGGCTGTTACACGGTCTCATCCACCCTGTAATAGCCTTCGAAGCTACAGCATGGAGGGGCTCTGATAATACCCAGAGCCCTTTTGAATCATTAGCATCATTTTAGAAAAAGGGAGGTCATGGGCAATAAATATAAGAAGATTACCACAGTCTTGGTGCCTGGATCTATGAGTAGGTGCCTTGGTTTATTAGACTTGATTTTGGATGGTAGATTTCGTTTAAACTCTTCACATGGGGAAGACACACCACGTGGGGCTCCCTGAGGCCTCCTTGGCATGGGAATGACCACCTCTTTCACATGCTAATAGTTTGAGGCTCCAGCACTGGTCATACCTGGGTAAGTGCCGGGGCCCAGATAAGGCTGTACATAAGGAATCCATGGAGTTGAGATGGGCTGGATCTAATGAATACATAAGGGGTGAGGGGGGAGGGTTATATAAAAAAAAAACAGGGGCTGTTGGGATGATAAACTAGTTACTGAATTTAATGCCGCCACGTGAGTTCACTGCAAAGGGGCCCACTGAGGCTCTGTCGCCCAGGGGCCTACTGAAACCTGGAGCCGACTCAGAGTCGTATATCCCCAGTACAGCCAATCAAAAAATAGCCAAACTATCGAAATTAAGGAATGTAAAAAAAAAAAATAGCATTTTTTTGGTAACCTCAGAAAACCTCAAAAATGATTAAGCATTTCAGATTAATAGTTTTTTCCTTTGTTGCGGTTGTTGGCTTTCCCTTTTAATTGATACTCCCAATAAAATGGGTAGTGAAGAGCCGTTACTAAAGATATCACATCTCGCACCTCTGCCAAAAAGATCCTGATAAACTGCAGACGCCTGACAAGAAAAACCCAAATCCAGACTAGAAAAATATATATTTACCCCTGTAAAGAAGTCTTTGTAGTCATCAGCAAGAAATGTGCAAACAGCGATTTATTTTATCTGGACAGAGTCGCTGTTGACATTTCTTCTCGCTAATTCGAGGAATTTAAAAAAAAAAATTTTTGAAAGAGCAAAAATTTATTTGAAAAAAGCCAAAAAAAAGGGGTCACCCCTCTTACTCATAGACACAAACAAATGCTATAAATACACAGAGGATCGTAAGAGGCGTCCAGATGGATCGACTTTCTTCCTTGAAATCATCGATATTCCCGTCATAAGTCGGGGAAGTCCAGAAACTTGCAAATTATTTTTGCAAAAAACAAAAAGAAAAATCTAATTTTAACCCATAAAGACCAAACGTGTCTAAATATTTCAGGATCTTTTATATACAGACAGTCCCCGGGTTACGTACAAGATAGGGTCCGGAGGTTTGTTCTTAAGTTGAATTTGTATGTAAGTCGAAACTGTATATTTTATAATTGTAGATCCAGACAAAAAAAAAATTTTGGCCCCAGTGACAATTGGAGTTTAAACATTTTTTGCTGTAATGGGACCAAGGATTATCAGTAAAGCTTCATTACAGACACCTCACAGCTGATCATTACAGTCTGGGACTATAGACTTCACCAGAGGTCAGAGGGGTCTGTCTGTAACTATGGGTTGTCTGTAAGTCGGGTGTCCTTAAGTAGGGGACCGCCTGTATTCATCATATGATTTTCCATTACCAAGAACTGGTATTTAGGACCATGGAGGAACCATCTCCCTTTAGAGGTTACTCCCCAAATCTTGAAACCAGAGGCCTTCGATTCCTTGAAGATTCGCCAAATGGAGCATTCGGATTTTAATCCGTTTATAAAAAATTATGGACATCAAATTGACCGGGGATCATGATTGGAGGAAGGCGCAGTGATCTGGTGGATCTCTCCGGTTCTGCGTTACATTACACACTCTTCATGAATAGACAATGTGTAATACCAGCTTCCTCCTTTAGGGGTGCTGCAGGAAAATTCAACAGTCAGATTTCCTCAGATTCCAGATAATCATTGTGGGCTAAAGCCAGATTCTACCACTGTGGGACTTAATGGTTTGGCTTAGGGCTGGATTTATCCATAGAAAATTGACCGATTTTCACCCTTTGACCCCTTTATAGGTATCTGCAGGTCACTAGGTCAGTTCCATCATATGATCTCGGAGGTAGGTGACAGAGATAGCAGTAGAAGCCAGATAACATCATGGAAAGGAGAATTCAGGTATGGTTCATAGTCAGGTCATAGGTTGGGACAGACAAGCCAAGGTCAAGACTGGAGATTGGACAAAGGCAGAGGAACAAAGTTGCAGAACAGAATCATGGGACACTGCTGTCAAGAAACAGGAAATGGCCAGCTGGGAACCCTTAGCTCAGGCACCCGAATCATGGGACACTGCTGTCAAGAAACAGGAAATAGCTGGCTGGGAACCCTTAGCTCAGGCACCCGAATCATGGGAAACTGCTGTCAAGAAACAGGAAATAGCCAGCTGGGAACCCTTAGCTCAGGCACCAGAATCATGGGACATTGCTGTCAAGAAACAGGAAATAGCCAGCTGGGAACCCTTAGCTCAGGCACCAGAATCATGGGAAACTGCTGTCAAGAAACAGGAAATAGCCAGCTGGGAACCCTTAGCTCAGGCACCAGAATCATGGGACACTGCTGTCAAGACACAGGAAATAGCCAGCTGGGAACCCTTAGCTCAGGCACCAGAATCATGGGACATTGCTGTCAAGAAACAGGAAATAGCCAGCTGGGAACCCTTAGCTCAGGCACCAGAATCATGGGACACTGCTGTCAAGACACAGGAAATAGCCAGCTGGGAACCCTTAGCTCAGGCACCAGAATCATGGGACATTGCTGTCAGAAACGGAATAGCCAGCGGAACGCCTAGCTCTCAGGCGACCAGTAATCTGGGACACTGGCTGTCCAAGTACACAGGAAATAGCCAGCTGGGAACCCTTAGCTCAGGCACCTTCCAAGCGTGTTATATAACCAGGGTCATTAGGGCAATGTTACTCCAGTGGGTGCACTGCCCTTCAACTCTTAGCGATGCACTGCACATGCCTGAGGGAAGGAAAAGGGAACGGCCAAGAAATAGGGAGAGACAACAGTCAGTGTCTGACTGTAGGCGGGGTCAAGACCCTGAAACCCACTTTAATAGGGATTGGAAACCCCCAGTCTGTAAGGGCAATTAAAGGAAATGTACCATCAAAATCCATCCTGATAAACCAATGACATTACACATAGATCCAGGCACCAGGACTGTGGTATCTTCTTATATGTATTATTCATGGCCTCCTTCCTTCTAACATCAACTTGTAAATTATGCTTATGAGCCAGCAGGGCGTTACCAGAGCCCCTCCATGCTGTAGCTTCACAGGCTGTTACACTGTCTCCCCTTAAGCTACTCCTCCCACCTCCACCACCTCTCTCTGTCTGATATAATCTTAACACAGTGGGAGTGCTCCTGCACTGTGTGACAGCCTGTGAAGCTACTGCACTGAAAGGACTCTGGTAACATCCTCAGAGGCTTTCTGATTCATTAGCATAATTTAAAAAGTTGATGTTAAATGTAAGGAGGCCACGGATGACAAATGTAAGAAGATTACTACAGTCACGGTAAGTGTCCCCGTACTTAATTGTAATAATAGCGAAAGTTCTAGAACCTTTTAAATTAGTTAAAAAAAAAAAAAACTACATAAAAAAAGGGACACAGACTCGTTTTGACATTAAAAAATATAATTGATATGCAAGACATTTCATTGGATTGGAAATAAAGAGAGAATTATTTCCGGTTGAGTAGAATTTTTTTTTTCTTTTCTGACATGGCACAACCCTACAGTATCCCCCCTCCCCCCCGGACCCACCAACAAGAAGATCCATACAAGACTGCAGGCCAGAGGGATGGACCAGCCCTTCAGTAATAGAAAACATTACTATATGTCATGGGTGCCATGACCCCGCTGACCCCTTGCAATGCATTGTATGGCTGTTTTTTTCAGGGGGAGGGGAGAAAATAAAACACAAAATAAAACCAAAATCTGGGGGGGGGGGGGGGTTCTTATTCAAGGAGGAGAAATATATTGTGTGTAGGCAAAAAAAAAAACCTTAAACAAAATTAAATGTGAGAAATAAGGGAGGTCGTGGCTACGAGGGGAGGGGTCTGAAAAAACGTAAAAAAAAAAAATTAAAAAAAGTTTTGGATAATAATATTCTAAATCACAGATTCCCTTCTTTTGATAGAAATTTCTGTGACCATCGATCCGTATGGGGTTCTTTTTGGTGGCAGGGATATCGATTTCTGCAAACCCCATTAAGGATTCTCAAAAATCTGACTCTTAAAGGGAAGGTGTCAACAATTTTAACAAAGGAAACGGCAGGCGGTGTCATGTATTGTCCCTGGAGAGATGTGTAATCAGACCTTTGTGTGTGTGTGTTAGTAGCAGCAGGACTGTGATATATGGATTTATAGTCCAAGTGCACCGAGGGTGTGTCCTCACACTGCTGTGCTCTGTGCAGCCAAGTGTTAAGACACTGAATTCATGTGTAATCATACCTCCGTGTGTGTTGTTGGTTAGAACAGGACTACGAACATGGTTTTATATTCCAGGATTGTTGCTGGTCTTGGTGAACTGAGGGGGTTGTACTCACACTGCTGTTCTATTAGATTTTTACATTGATCTGTTCAACAGTCCCACCCTTCTGCGTAGTAAAAGTTGTAGTATTTAACTAGGACCCTACAGCTTTGACTCATAGGGGAGGAGCTGTGTATAAGCTCAATGCACAGAACTAGGAGCACAGCAGTGTGAGGCCATGACTCCAGTGCACAATTGTGGGATACAAGTCCAATTTTCACAGTCCTGCTGCTCCTAACAACATACAAAAAGGTATGATTGCTCTTTGCAGGAGGTGATAGGTATTGACCCTAGAGCACAGCAGTGTGAGAATATGCTCCCAGTGCACAATCGTGGAATACAAGTCCAATTTTCACAGTCCTGCTGCTACTACTAACAACATACACAAAAAGGTATCATTGCCCTCTGCAGGAGGAGATGGATATTGGCCCTAGAGAGATATGTAAAGAGCACAAGCAGTGTGAGGATTGCTCCCAGTGCACTAAGAGAAGCTATAAGCCAAGCATACAAATCCATATTTCACAGTCCTGCTTCTACTAACAACATACTCAAAGGTATGATTGCTCTCTGCAGGAGGTGATAGATATTGGCCATGGTGAGATGTGTTAAGAGCACAGCAGTGTGAGGACACCCAGTGCACAAGGGACAAGCTACAATCCTGAAATACAAATCCATTATTTCACAGTCCTGCTTCTACCAACAACATATACAAAGTTGTAATTACTCATCTCTCCAGTGACAATAACCAACAATGACTGCAGAGATCACAGAAGTGTGAGGACACCCCCCAGTGCACAAGGAGAAGCCACAATCCTGAAATACAAATCCATATTTCACAGTCCTGCTTCTACTAACAACATACACAAAGGTCTGATTACACATCTCACCAGGGACTATACCTAGTCTGCATTGCCATTGCTGCTGACAGATTCCCTTACTGGCAGCCCAATGCATTGCAATCCCCCGTGTCCGTGAACAAGGGACTATTTTCTATATATCCTGAGGAGTAGATTGTACACAGAGGGCAATGGTCTGACCTTTAGTACCAGTCACGTGCCCGTACGAAAAAATAAACCTGCGCCATTCTGATTGGACGGGGCAGATTCGCCTCTGTAGTAGTAGTAGTATACATTATATATATCTATATGCAGACAGTCATCTTTAAATTACTCCTCCATTAACCTCAGACACCGTTATCCTAGTGTATCATTAGCGTCCCCCGTTTCGGCCACCATAAAAACAAAAAACCAAAAAAAAAAAAAAAATCAAGTATAATCGATCTAACTACTTGGCTTTAAAATGAAACAAAATTGTTACTATTTATAAAAAAAAAAAAAAAAAAAGTAATAATATATATTATATAGGAGGAGGTCATTTCTCACGCAGCCACTGCAGAATCATTGCGTAAAAAGGGGGGGAGGGGGGTCCCCAAAAAAAAAACAAAAAAAAATTTTAAATATTCCAAAAAAAAATTCACCCTTTCACCAGCAAAACCCTATAAATATTTGCCACCGTACGTTACCCGGATCACACACACTCTTCCTTGCGAAAAACACAGACTGAAAAATCGGAAAAAAAAAAAACAGAACATAAATATTGTCGGAGGAAGGAAGGGGGGAGGGGGGATCTACATAGAAAAAAAAAATCTAGTAGCACCTAGAACCAAAAAAAAAAAAAAAAATCTAGAATAAGAAAAACCTAAATTGCTATAAACCCATACGGCAGCAAAAATGGGTGAAAAATTTAAAAAAAAAAAAAAAAACCCATTCTGGTTAGACGCATTGTGAAACTCCTGCACCGTCAAGAGAGGCGGCGGTGGCAGCGCAGGGGTTAAAGGCCAAGAGAAACAATATGGAGTCCAGTTTTCCCAGTCCCGTGATGCGTTTCTATGGGATTACGCCGCCGCCCCCCGCGTCCTGTAGGAAGAAGAGTCCGTGCGCAGGAGGAGACAGGAGGAGGGTCGAGGGGAGGTCGTCGCTCGCTTCTCTTTACTCTCCCAGGACGAGTTTGACGAAGGACGACACGTCAGTGTTCTTGGATGCGTGCAGCGTAAAGAACGGGTGTTGCTGCGGGGAAGAAACAGTTAACGTTAGATTTCAAATTTTGGGCAAATTTTTATTATTTTTTTTTTTAACCATTTACATTTATCGCTTGGTCATTTCTTACCGCGGCATCCAAGTGGTTTCATATGGGCGGATCTTCTTTAAGAGGAAACCTACCACCATGGATCTACCTATTAAGGTAGATCGGGTGGTAGGTACATCTATTGTACGTGAGGATAGTCCTGTTAAGGGCTAATCCTCGTGTCCTCTATCTTTTTATACCTTTTAGCCGGAGCTGAGGCTAAACGGCGCGGCTACTCCACACCCTTTGATCCTCCTACCCGCATATCTTCGGCGCGCAGCAACGAGGAGCTGCGCATCCTCGTCCACGAAGCCTGCCATCTGCGCATGCCCAGAACAGCAGGCCTGCAGCTGCCCCTCTTCACTACTCCGAAGCCGGTGCTACTGCGCATGCGCAGAACGTCGCCTTGGAGGACTTGGGAAGAGATGCGAGTAGTAGGATCATAGAGGCTACTGGGGCGTGGAGTAGCCGTGCCGTGTAGCCTCAGCTCCGGCTAAATGTTATAAAAAGATACAGGGGACGTGAGGATGAGCCCTTAAAAGAGTTATCCTCATGTCCAATAGAGGCACCTACCACCCGATCCACCTTAGTAGATAGATCCGTGGTGGTAGGTTTCCTTTAAGACAAGACTGACGACAGGATGCCAGTGCCTGAACATGACCCCCAGGAGCATTAGGCACTGTACATGACATTGCACTGTATATAAACCAGGGTCATATATTACGTAACCCCTTTAAGACCAAGCGTTTTTCACATTTCCGTTTTTTTCACTCCTTTCCTTCCACAAGATAGAACTTTTTGGTTATTTTCATGTACAAATCTATACGCTGGCTTTTTATATGCGAGACAAATACGGAGAAGCTGGAAAAAAAAAAAAAGTTCCAAAAGGTTGGAATTGAACGGAACGGAAGAATGAAACTGAAGGTCGGACATGAGCAGTGTCTATGGCACTGATGGAAGTAGAATCCTCCGCTCAGCTCCAAAATTAATATAGATCTATATAATGGTTCTGCCCATTTAAATTGTACAATGGACCTCCGGTCCCGTGATCCTTGGGGGTCCCAACATGAGGGCCTCCACTGATCAGCAAGTTATCACAGTATTTAGTGGAGGTAAAACCTGGTGACAGGTTCCCTTTAATTACAGTGCAATGCAATCTTCAGTGCCTAATAGCCACATACTGAAGGTAGACCTGGCAGAGCCTTCTTTGGGCTCCCCCAATGGTATCCCGTGATCAGCTCCTCATGGGGTGCGGAGAAAAGCAAGGATCAGGCCCCTGAAACCATTCAGATGCTGCGGTAAGGAATGACAGAGGCATCTAAGGGGTTATTATCATTGTATATTGCTTCTCTCCCCAATAACTACACATCAACTACCTCCCATGCAGATTTATGTCTCCATAGTAAAGGCAGCAAAAAGAGTGTTAAAAAAATAGCAATAAATAGGGAACAAACAAACACATAGTCTGTAGCCATGGGGATGCACAGGTTGCACGTAGGAGCTGGAGACACATGACAATATCATATATCACAACCCCGAATTTACTGGAGCAAAATCAAAATTGTATTAAAAAGTTTGTTTAAAACTCTCCGTCCTCACCATAAGCTCTGCATAAGTCGGACGCTCTTTGGAATTCTTCTTCAAGCTGCGAACACAAGAAAGTTTACATGAGACTCACATCCGAAAAAATTAAAAAAAAGCCCCAAAAATGCACAATACAGGCCAGAGAAATGGCCACGTATGGGGTTATGGGGGGTATATAACAATGGGTTTCCGATGCTGGAGTTCCCCTTTAAATCTCCATTAACGATCATAAATGGATAAATAAGACCCCCTCCCCCCCCCCCCCCCCCCCCCCCATGACAGGACGCGTGAAGGGTCTGTGTCACAGCCGCATCCGTTCCGGCACAGCCTTGCCACTTCTCCGCGCTGGAATAAGTTACCCATCCTCCGTCAGGATGTTTCCTGTGATTGCTTCCGGCTCAGTGATCTTAGGGAAACTTTCCAGACAGACAATAGCAGGACAGGTCACACTAGTCCCGACCCGTAACACGTGAGCCGGCACACTAATAGCACCAAGGCCTGCGGGATTCCTGAAATCTGAGGGGAAACTGCCGGATGCACTTTTCCTGCTCCTTGTTAGTGGTAAACACATTGCTCACATTTACCGTATTATATTCGGTATAAATACGACACGTAAATAAACCAAAAATAATAAAAATCGGTAAATGTGCTGAATGCTGCACCTCGTGATGACCATCCATCACAATCTAAATTCCGAATCAGAAAACAGCAAACGGATACATTTACTTAAAAAAATACAAATACATCCCAAATGTGTTATAAATTTGTAACCAATGCTAATAAAAGTTACATTTGTAATCTTGATAAGTGTCATGTATCCGTCGCTGTATTTAATAAGACGAGGTTTGGATTGGAGATGAGCAGAGGCTGATGGACGCTCATCGGATCCCTAAAAAAAAAAAATCGGATTAATAAGGGCCCGGAGCTGCTCCGAGCTGCGGCTCTTCCCTTGTACTGGGCTGTCAGGCAGAGCGGGGAAGGATCAGACAGACACAGATAGAAAGAGATAAATATAGAATATACACGGCGGGTCCCCTACTTAAGAACACTCGACTTACATACGACCCATAGTTACAAACGGACCTCTGGATGTTGGTAAGTTACTGTACTTTAGCCCTAGGCTACAATAATCAGCTGTAACAGTTATGATCCTGTTGTCTGTAATGAGATTTATTACTAATTCTGGGTCTTATGACATCCAACATTTCCAATTGTCACAGAGACCAAAAAATTTTCTCTGGGGTTACAATTATAAAATATACAGTTCCCACTTACATACAAATTCAAATTAAGAACAAACCTACAGAACCCGAGACACCCTGTATTTTAGTTTTAATTTTAGATGAGGGAGGAATTTTTTTAGTAAACAAATAAGAGACAGAGAATTGATAGACCCGTTACGGAGGCCGCAGTCACACTCATCACTCACCACTGTGAGGTAAAGTCCACAAAATCGGCAGAAAACTTATCGGCCGGCAGCCTTGTGGCGACGGCTCCTCCACCACCGTTTGGTTGCTGGAAAGGAGTTTTCCCCAGGAGTCGTAAGGAAACCGCAGGATGGCGAGTTCAATTGAAAGACGGGAGGAGAGAATGACATCACTGATGACATCACAGACGGCATCGACGTAAGAGAACAAATTTATTACATGTAGACAGTTTCTGTGTCACCATCTGTAATAATGATCTGTATGGGCAGAATGTATCCAGGTATGTACGGGCAGAATGTATCCAGGTATGCATGGGCAGAATGTATCCAGGTATGCATGGGCAGAATTTATCCAGGTATGCATGGGCAGAATGTATCCAGGTATGCATGGGCAGAATGTATCCAGGTATGCATGGGCAGAATGTATCCAGGTATGTGGGCAGTGATCCAGGTATGATTGGCAGAATGTATTCCTAGTGAGGTATCGTGGCATGGGGCAGAAGTGTATCCAGGTATGTATGGGCAGAATGTATCCAGGTATGCATGGGCAGAATGTATCAGTATGTACGGGCAGAATGATCCAGGTATGCATGGCAGAATGTATCCGGTATGCATGTGGCAGAAGTATCCAGGTATGTATGGGCAGATGTATCCAGGTATGTCGGGCAGAATGATCCAGGTATGACGGGCAGAATGTATCCAGGTATTATGGGCAGAATGTATCCAGGTATGCATGGGCAGAATGTATCCAGGTATGCATGGGCAGAATGTATCCAGGTATGCACGGGCAGAATGTATCCAGGTATGCACGGGCAGAATGTATCCAGGTATGCACGGGCAGAATGTATCCAGGTATGCATGGGCAGAATGTCAGTATGCATGGAGCGTGTATCCAGATGCAGGGCAGAATGTTCCAGGTAGCATGGGCAGAATGTATCCACGGCTACCTCGCATCCCCCGGGCAGACAGACAGAATGTACTCCAGGTATGTACGGGCAGAAGAAGGTATCCCGGTATGTAGGGCAGAATGTATCCCAGGTATGTACGGGGCAGAATGTATCCAGGTATTGCATGGCAGCAGAATGTATCCAGGATTGCATGGGCAGAATGTATCCAGGTATGCATGGCAGAATGTATCCAGGTATGCATGGGCAGAATGTATCCAGGTATGCACGGGGCAGAATGTATCCAGGTATGCACGGGCAGAATGTATCAGTATGTATGAGATGCAGAATGTATCCAGGTATGTATGGGCAGAATGTATCCAGGTCTGTATGGGCCAGAATGTATGCAGCAATGCATGCTATGTAGGAATAGAATGTGTGATAGAATATATGTATACACTGTAAATGTGTACACACAGAATCTATTTACGTAATGTACATTTAGGATGTATAGAAGCATGTATGTATGTAATGTTCATATATTATGTATGATTTAATCTATGTAGGTATCTTATGCAGAGAATATATCGTTAGCACAGAATGTATGTATGTAATGTGTATCTATGAATGTATGAATAGAAATATGTATAGAATATATCTTGTTGCACAGAGTGTATGTACGCAATCTATATATGATTAGAATGGTATGTATCATACACGCATAGACCATATCTGTAAGCACAGAATGGATGTACGTAATGAACAAATCTATGTATGAAGTGCATGATGTATATCTATGAAGGTGTAGAAGTATGTATGTAATGTTCGTATAATATATATATATGTGAATAGAACGTATTCATGTAAACAATGTATCTATGCATGCACAGAGTATGAATATACTGTGTGTATTACATGTGTAATGTATGAATATCTGTGTATGATTAGAATGCATGCAGAGAATATATATTCTGTGTATGCACAGAACGGAAGTACGTACGGTGTACGTAATTCCATGTATGTATTGAATTCATCTGTAAAGAGTCTAAAAGGTGAAATGATCAGAACTGCAGACTAGGGAAGCGGGTGATCCGCTGCGGGAAAATGTTAGACTCTGCTGCCACCATGTGTGGTGAGAAAAATGGCAGCTGTGCAGTGCGCTCCCTAAACTACCCTTATTACCAAGCAAAAACCAAGTTTAACCTCTTCACGACTGCCATATAGCTATATACATCCTATGTGCCACACGCCTCCTGCAGAAACAACGTTTATAAACATTGACAGTTTCCAAATTCATGCAGCTATATCTATGAACCCCGGCACCTAGTAACACACAGGATAATCCCCTTCAATACGAGGGCTGGGCTGTATATGGAGGCTTCACAGCACCAAGGATTTCCACTCTTAAAGTGTGTAGTAAAAACTTAGATTTTTATACATATTTTCAAGATGTCCAATGCAACTCTTAAGGGTGACCCCTCCCCTAGCAATGCATTAGGCACGGCCCGTACCACGGAGGAAAAGAGTAGAAAGTAGGACCGACCTAGTGAATGGAGCGGTACGGTGCGTCTGCGCGGCCATTGCCGCTATGGGGGATATATATGTATGGCCGCAGACTCTGTCCATATATACGTCCCCCATATGATAGTGTGAATGGGGCCTCAAGAGTGATGAATATCTCCCGATCTGTGTAGTGTCCATACACAATCTGTACTCATTAAAGGGGAGCTGGGGTTTGGGAGATATAGGCGTTTGTGCCCCCCTCCAGCCAGAATGTAGACGCAGCTGCATGCAGAAGTACATGCACCCTCTGTATCTATAGCTGGACTTGGGGAATGGCTGATGGGATGACGCTGTACTATCTATACATTTTTGTAAAAGTTTTTATACCGTTTCTACACAAAAAAAATCGCATTGAAAAATGCCCAAAAAAACTACACAGTAGCAACACGCAAATTAAAAAGAAAAAAATGTAACTGAAGAAAAAGCACACAGTCAAGTCAATGCACTATAAAGACAATCTAGGTTCATATAAGGCGCGACCTGGAACATAAGGCGCACGATTATAGAGGATGTGAATGACGCAGGTGGCAGCAGACCTGTGCATAGTTAAGGCAGCTGTTGTCTGTAAGTACGGTTCATTAATAGGTGACAACTGGACTATAAGGGCGCACTGATATAGGATGATGACCAGCAGGTGGCAGACCGTGCATAGTTCACAGCAGGCAGCTGTTGTCTGTAAGTACGGTTCATATATAGGTGCACTGGACTATAAGGCACACCTTTGATTTCTGAGAAAATCAAAGGATTTTTTGTGCGTCTGAAAAACACGGTAATAAACTTTCCAATCGAGTTAAAGTCTCGCATTTGATGAATCAAAAAAATACGAAGTAAAAATAGTTTTGATAAGTAAATCTTTTCCAAAAGCGCAAAAGGGAACCGCAAAAATGTGACCTGGAAGTTCAGGTACCGATGACCCCCCCCATAACGAAGGGGTTAATGTGTTTTCAGTGTCCCATAAAAGTAATTTATTCCCTCTCATGTAGACAGGGGGGAGGAGTTACAGAATAGCTGGGGGTCCGAAAAAATTAAACTCCACCCCCCACCCCGGTAACTGGAGGTCCCAAAATATGAACATGGAAGATTCCATCCATAGAACAGGGGATAATCTTTTAACCCCTTTAAAAGTGATGGTATCCTCCGAACCCTGATGAACTTTATATCGCCGGCAGTGACCACAGCGCTGTCATTGCAGACACGGGGACACGAAATGTAGTCAAGAGAACGGTGAACTACACCACGTCCCCCCGGACACTTACCATAGTGATCCCCAGACTCCAGATGTCAGACTTGACGCTGTACCCCTTCTGATTCAGCTCCGGGTTTATCCTTTCAGGCTGTATTTATGGGAGAGAAAGGTGCATTACTATATAGCACCAACATATTCTGCAGCGCTGTACAAAGGTAAGTCACCACAGACCTGAAAGCGACTATGAATTTACAGATCTGCCTGAGACATAACTAGATGCAGAGTTATCTGGGAGCATTGTGTAGCGGCAGGACACAGGTGCCCCCGTGTGGCCATGCCCGGTACTACAGTCACACCCAGGTGATTCATTTCTTAATCTTACGATTTAGGGTACAAAAACGACTCACGGCCATGTACGGTTTGCAACCGGCGTCCATGGTTTTGGCTACTGAGTCAACTAAGTATCCGCTGATTCCAAAATCGCACATCTTCACCTGGCCCTGCTTGTTGATGAGAACATTGGAGGGTTTCACGTCTGCAAAATCAAAAGGAGATATCGTTCAGGAAAGACGTAAAGCTTGTAGACATCGTGTCCACATGACAACACTTCCTGGCAGTGCTGTGACCAGTCTAGGCAATCTAAAGGACTATCAAATCTGGATGGATTTTGTTTGTATGGCACAAGACTAGGAACCAAAATTAACCCCCAAAAGAGGAACTAAATTAACCCTATCCCGCATTGATGACCTACCAAATAGAAAACCCCTTTAAATTTTAGGTACTTGGGCTATGCATTAGATGGGACAGGTTAACACTGGTCGTGGCTAACACTTGAAACCAGTCATCTGTGGATCAACAAGACATACCTGGACGCCCCATGTACACGGCAGCAGGGTCACTTACCTCTATGGATGACAGACAGCTTACTATGTAGATGTTCTAACGCTCTAACAATCTGTCACAAAAAAAAAAAAAAAAAAACACAAATATGAGGGGACAAAAAATCAGAACATGCAATGATATGTAGGTGGGCATTGTGTATTAAATGGAGACAGTCAGCAGGTAGGACTGTGTAGAGTGCAGCCAATGTTTGATATTGGCCCTGGAGAGATGTGTAATCAGAACTTTGTGCGTGTCATTAGTAGCAGCAGGACTGTGATATATGGATCTATATTCCCCTTGGGAGTGTCCAAGGACAGCATAATCATACTGCTAAACTTTAAAGGGGTATTCCTACAATGACAAGATAAATATACTCAGGATTAAAAAAAATTACATTCCCTAATTCACTGTTATTAGCAAAAATACAGCATTTCACAGATAAAAGTCCAACCAGTCTCTATCAGTCCTGGTGTATACAATTTTAATTGCCCCTGGATACGACCGTAAATCTTCTGACTATGGTTGGTTCTTTTCATGAATAGCTTCTCCTCTCTGCACACTGCGACACCCTCTACCTTCTGCCACTCCCATTACAAGACCAGCTGAATCACAGGCACTTCCTGCCAACAAGCAGCAAGCAGAGACTTACTCTACAAGCTACAGACAGATAAGCTCTTTAAAGCAGAGCTGACTTTGTGTCTTATTGATAAGGTAAGTTAGCAGAGCCAAGAATGTCATTATGCTTTATATCCATTTCATGGATCTCATCAACTCTCATCTCCAATCTGTCTCATCTCTCTTTCTGTGTGTCAGGTACTAGTACAATGTTCAGAAGCTAGATAAAAGTGTATATAAACCCTGTAACATCATAATCTAAGCACATTGTCAGCACAAAGCATTCCCTAGCTCTAGAGGAATCATGAAGTGTCTGCTTAGAGAGTCCCCGCTCACACTCTGGAATGATAGGAGCTAAAACAGCAATAAAACCGAGTAAAAGTGTAAAGTAAGGGGTTAACAATGATCTTTATTGTGTAAACATCACTAGGGGATTAACATTTGAGGGGCCGCATCAGTAACCAGCCCCCTAGATCAGGGGTCAGGAACCTTTTTGGCTGAGAGCCATAAGCGCCACATGTTTTAAAATATAATTCTGCGAGAGCCGTACAATGGGGCTTATTTACTAAGGGTCCCGCGGCCGCATTTTTGTCGGGGATCACGCCACCCGCCGCAGAACATTATAATACACGCGCCACCCCCCGCAGAACATTATAGTACACGCGCCACCCCCCGCAGAACATTATAATACACGCGCCACCCCCCGCAGAACATTATAGTACACGCGCCACCCCCCGCAGAACATTATACATAATTCTCCGTCTAACAATAACCCTACCCGTCATTGTGACTCTACAAAATTAGAACACCCCTTTAAATTTTAGGTACTTGGCTACTGGAACGGAGAGTGGGACAGGTTAACACTGGTCGTCGCTAACACTGAAACATCATCTGTGGTATCATAACAAGCGCGAGTGCAATACAGGAAATGCCCCAATGTACACGGGTGCCTAGCAGGGGTCACTAACTCTATGGCTGACAGACAGCTTCTATGTAGATGTTCTAACGATCTAACAATATGTCACAAAAAAAAAAAAAAAAAAAAACACTAAAGATGACGGGGAACCATAAAATCAGAACATGTCACAAGAATGTATGGACGGGCATTGTGTTGAAGACAATGGAGACAAAGTTCAGCAGAAAGGTTCGGGACTGGATAGAGGTGCACGCCAATGTTTGATAGTGGCCATGGAGAGAATTGATGTTAGTAAATCAAAACTCTTGTGCGTTTGTCTATTAAGTAGCAGCTAAAGGAATGATGTGATATGTATGGATCTATATTGTACCCTGAGAGGTCAAGGACAGCATAATGCATATTTGGCTAAATTAAAGGGGGTATTCCTACAAATGACAAGATAATCTACTCCGGATTAAAAAAAATTTACATTCCCGTAATGCACTGTTTATTAGCAAAAAAATACAGCATTAGAGATATAAAAGTCCAACACCCAGTCTCTATCAGTCCTCCTCGGTGTATACAATTTTAATTGCGCGGATGACGACCGGTAAATCTTCGACTATGTGATGGTGTGTTTTCATGAATAGCTTCTCCTCTGCATCACTGCCGATACACCCGGTCTCCTTCTGCCATCTCCAGCCTTACAAGACCAGCGAATCACAGGCCTCCGCAACAAAGCAGCAAGCAGAACTTACTTCTCTAACAAGCTACGATCAGCTAAGCATCGTTTAAAGCAGAGAGACTTTGTGGTCTTAGTGGATGTTTAAAGGTAAGTTAGCCATGAGTGACATAGATAAATCGTCATTGTTATGCTTTATATCCATTTATGGATCTCATCGAACTTATCATCTCACAATCTTTGAATCTTTCAGTCTTCTTTCGTGTGTGCGGGATCTCGATACAAGGTGTCTGGAAAGCTAGATAAAAAGTGTAAATTAAACCCTGTAACATCATAGTAGCGAAGCAATTGTCAGGCACAAAAGCATTCCCTAGCTCTAGAGGAATCATGAGGGTCTGCTTAGAGAGTCCCCGCTCACCACTCTGGAATGATAGGAGCTGAAAACAGCAATAAAACGATGTACAAGTGTTAAAGTGAACGGGGCTTAACAAGATCTTTATGGTGGTGTAAAACATCACAGAGGTATTAAACATTGATATGTGTGGGCAGCTATAATGATCATAGTAACCCCCAGCACCCTCATGCGATCAGGGGTTCAGGGAAACACCCAGTTTTTTTTTGGCTGATGAGCATAATCGCGGATACCATTGTTTTAAATCTAATTCTCGGCGAGGAGCCGTACACTGGGGCATTTCTACGGTCCGCGTGGCCGCAGTTTGTCGGGGGATCACGCCACCTGCGTCGACCAACCGCTCAGAACGAACTGTTGTATAAACATGCGGGAAACCCCAGCAGAATTACATTATGTACTAAGAGGCACACCCCCGAAGATACATTATATATACAGCGCAACCCCCGAAAGAACATTATCGAAAGAAAACACACGCCACCCCCGCAAGAAAGAATTATAGTACACGCGCCCACCCCCGCAGAAACATTATAGTACAAGCGCCACCCCCGCATAACATATTATAGTACACGCGGCCACCACCCGCAGAACATTATAGTACACGCGCCACCCCCCGCAGAACATTAATAACGACACGTCTGCACCCCACCGCAGAGTTACATTATTCGATACACGCGGCAACCCCGTCAGTCAAGAACATTATAATACACACGCCACCCCCCACTCGCAGAAACCTTATTATATCACCACGCAACCCCCCCGACGCAGTACACAACCTATTATACACACGCCCACCCGCTGCAGAAACGATTATAAGTTACACACCCACCCCCCGCCCACAGAACATTTATATAATACACCCGCCACCCCGCCGTAAGAACGTTATGATAGGTTACACCGTCCTATACCCAGACCCCAGACATACAATACAACCCGCACCCCCTGGCAGAACCAGCACATTCTAATACACATACGCCACCCATCCCAGCAGCCGCAGACATCTATTAGACACACACGCCACCCCGTCAGAACATATAGGGACCACACCCACCTCCTACCGCAGAAACGCATTTGATTATTACCACACGCCAGCCCCCCAAGCAGAATCATACTGATACACACGTCCACCCCCGCAGACATTATAGAGACACAACGCCACCGCGCGCCCGCAAAAGAACATTATTCAATAACAAAACGCCACCCAGCCTGACACAGAACATTATTTATACACACAGCCACCCCACGCAGGCAGAACTCTTATACACACGCCAATACCCACCCGCCCAGAACAGTCTATCTAGCACACCGACACCCCCGCCGCCAGAAACATTATTATTACACACGCCACCCCCGGCAGATCACATTATTCTATACACACGCAACCCCGCAGCAGAACATTGATATTACACACGCCCCCCCGCAGAGAAATGATAATCCACACGCCACCCCCGCAGAACATTATTAATACAGCATCGCCACCCCCCGCAGAACCTTATAATACACACGTCCACCCCGCCGCAGGACAAGAACAGTATTATACACACGACCCCCCCCGAGAGAACATTTATAGACACACGCCACCCCGCCTGCCACGGCAACATTATAATACACACAGCCATCCCCCCCCGGCCGAATCTTAATTCACACACGCCACCCCCCGCAAGAACCTTATAATAACATTTGTTAAAGTTGTCTGCGGCTTAGTTTAATGTGGCGGGCGCGCTCTGTGTCCCACAAGACTGCTCGGACTGCTGTTATGCAAGCCGGACAGCAGGCCTGTCAATGTACTTAATGACGCTAAGTAGGTGGCACCACCAATTGGTTGGTATCTCAGCTGCTGCAGAACCTCACTTCACTGTTAGAATGCACTTGGTATTGTCAGGATGGGGGGAAGAGAGGATGGGGATAGATTTTGCAAGTATGGGAGTTCTGTCAAGGGCACTTAGCTGCTTCCGCACACGGTGTGACACTAAGGGTTTAGCGCTGAGAGTGTGAGGAGACCCACTGGGGGGAGTGAGCACTTATCTGTGGCTGCTTCCCCGGTCGTGTCTGAACTTCTTCCTCGGGTGACCGGTGATTGTCTACCGGTAAGTATAGCATCGACTCTCCTGGGTCTCCTCTGTCTGAATTCTACCGCGCTGCTACATCCGCCCGGGATTGGATGCAGGCAGGACAGTACTCCTCCTCTCCCTCTCTCACACATGGACCGGGAGGACTGCCCTGCAAAGGGAGGGGAGAGAGGCGCCGCAGGGTGAAATTAACCCACGCGGGGACCCTCGCCATGCTCGGTGCTGGGGAATAACAGCCAGGGGCCAATTATACGCGCCCCGGCCCGGAGGAGGTGGGCACAAGACAGGGCCAGATAAGGGCCCACTGGTCTGAACAGTCATGGATAGCAGATGCCACAGGGCTTGTAGGGTAATTGCCCTGGATAGGAGGAGCCCGTCTGAAAGGCCCAGTGCGGCCATTCTCAAACGAGCATAGTTCAAGACCCCCTTCCTGATGACCACCACCCAACCCGCCACTGCAGTACAAAGTGTGGGAAGAATTGTGAGGACAGAACTTGAAAATTTCTCCAGTCCTGTTGATATAAAAAATCCATTTTCACAGTCCTGCTGCTTACTACACATAAAAAAAGAAGTGATTCTGCAGTGACATCTATGAGAGCAGGGGACCCACTAACACAGTCAGCAATCCTCCCTGCGAGAAGTCGTAAGTCAACACAAACAGACGCACCAGACTTTCAGGGGCCCACCTTGTACAGAAAAATGCTATTTTGCCCAGGATATCTTTCTCGGGATTGTCAAGCCTTTGTCTACTCTCGTTCTTGTAGAATTTGTCCAAGTGAGGTGGCTTAAGTTCCAGCGATCCAACAACATGCCCTTGCAAATATATATGACAAAAGAACATCTGTACACCTCAACACACTGTGCGGATCAGCTCACAGTGCACTTTATGGTGGAGAAATGAGTGTCCTGTGCAAGTAAGATTTTTTTTCGGTTCCCTGCGCGGCCACTCCAGGTGACATTTGAAGTAGTTTACAATGTATAATTGTTTTACAAGGGGAGTGATCCTGCCATCTATGAGGGGACAGGAGCACAGACTCTCATAGAAGGCGTATATAATGTGGTACGCCGGTCTGGTGTCTAATTATGCACACACCTCGGGGGAGAAAGAGAGAAGGTTTTGCATCCCAATTTTCAGGCCCTAAAGGGAGAGCAGCCTATAAAAATGTATCCAGTTATAAAAGTTTTTTCTTCAACATAAATAAAAGAAACTTCAAAAGTGACAAATTACCACAAGAAATTAACAACTAGAGAGCAGCAGCACCGCCAAATACAATATGATGTCAGTATTATATAGCAGCGATGTAGCTATGTTATATACTTTGCCCCCTGTATAAGTCAATGGCCGCAATCACAACGCGTAGTAGTCTGCTGCACCAGTTATTATAAGGAGTTATATTCCTGTACATAGGGATTAATGGACCAGTAATTATAGTAGGGTCTAATTTCCGTAAATAGGGGGGCAGTCGTACGTGATTAGTATTTATTATAGTAGTTATATTCTTGTAATAGGGGGGAGTTGGGAGAGTTGTATAGTAGTTGAGTATCTGCTTGTACATAGGGGGGCCAGTATTACGCTGGTAGTATATATTACCTGTACCAATGGGGGAGGCCGCATGTATTATTAAGATAGTTCAATATTCTGTGACACTAATAGGGCAAAGTGTAACGGGTTCATGTTATTTAAGTAGTTTTAATATGTTCATTTGTACGTATAGTACGGAAGTGGCCTAGTATTATAGTTAGTTATATTCTGTACATAGGGCGGCAGTAAGTATTAGTATTATAATATGTAAGCTAGTTAGATTGCTCTGTGTACATGAGGGGGGGGCCAGTATATATCAGTAGTTTCTTATTCCTGTACATAGTGGGGGCCGTATTTATTTTATAGTAGGTTATATCATTTTTGTACCATGTATGTGTTGACAAGTTGTCAATAAGTTAGTTAATGCCTGCAACTGGGGGTATCCGGCAGTATTTTATGAGTAGGTTATATTCGTTGCGTACGATAGGGGTGAGGTAGTTCTTATGTACGTTCTTATTTCAGCTGTACATAAGGGTGGACACGGTATTATAGTAGTTATATTCCTGACACAGGGGGCGAATGTTATTTATCAGTAGTTATAGCATGTATCAAGAGGGTAGGGCCGTTGATAGTAGATTATTATTGCTTGGGATGTAGGGAGGCAGTTTTGGGGGCGTATTAGTATTATAGTAGTTATATTCTTGTAATAGGAGGCAGTCGTATATAGTGTATAGTCTGTAGACAGTAGGGGGATAGTAGCTATAGGGAGTAATATTCCTGTTAAAATACGGGCATAGTATCTATAGTACTATATTCCTGTACATAGGGGCAGAGTAGTAGAGTAGTTATATTCTTGTACATAGGGGCCGTATTGCAGCATTCAGCACTATCCGGTAGTATATATAGTAGGTCAATTCAGTGTACTAAGGGTTGTTGTATGGGGCAGGAGGTTTTAAAATTTCAGTATTATAGCGTTAGTTATATTGCTTGTACATAGGGGGCAGTCTTATGTAGTGTATATTCTGTAATAGGGGGCAAGTCTTTATTAGATTAGGTATATTCTTTTATGATACATAGGGGTGGCCGTTTTATAGTAGTTTAAATTTTGTACCATAGGGGGCCAGTCTTATAGTAGTTATTCGGTACATAGGGGGGCAGTCTTATAGTAGTTATATTCATGTACAGGGGCAGTCTTAAGTAGTTTAGTATATTCCTGTACATAGGGGCAGTCTTATAGTAGTATAGTCCTGTACATAGGCGAGCAGTATATAGTAGTTAATATTCCCTTAATAGGGGGGGAAGTATTAGTATTATAGTAGTTATATTTTGTTTGTACGATGTAGGGGGGGCAGTATGATAGTAGTTATTATTCTGGTACATCGGGTAATGGCTTAGTTTATAGTAGTTATATCCTTGTAAAATGGGGATGGCAGAATGATAGACGTTATCTCTTCAGAATATACGGTTAAATGTCGATCATGTACATAAGGGGCAGTTGATAGTAAGTGAGATAATTCCTGTACAAAGGGCGCAGTATTATAGTAGTTTATTCTTTGTAAATAGGGGCAGTATTATAGTAGTTATATTAGGTTTAACATAGGGGCGGCGTATATAGTAGTTATATTCTTGTACAGAGGGCAGTATTATAGTGTTTATATTCTGTACATGGGGGCAGATTATCGTAGTTAGTATTCTTGAAATAGGGGAGTATTATATCGTTATATTCTTGTACAAGGGGGCCGTATAGTATTATAGTCGTTATATTCTGTACAATGAGTGTGGCAGTATATAGTGTTATATCTTGTACATAGGGGGCAGTATTATCGTAGTTCTATTCTTGTACCTAGGGGGTGCAGTATTTAGCCATATGTAGTTCTATTCTTGTACATGGGGGCCGTAGTATTATAGTAGTTTCCTTCGTTGTACACTAGGGGACCAGTATCTAGTAGGTTATATTTCTTGTACCTTAGGGGGCAGTATTATAGTCGTTCGTGCTCTTTTTGTTGTACAATAAAACAAGAGCAGTGGCCCCTCACAGACGGTGAAAATGACTTGTATCACCCACACACACGATCTTTGCGTGGTATAGTTGTCCCTTTCAGTCCCTATGTCAATGTGACAGCATGTACCTGCTCTGCTAGGACTATGTACCTTTGTGAAGATTGATTAGACAATTACTATTTTTCCCATGTGGCTTCAGTTTCCATTGCCTTATATGGATAACGTCGCCTTGTTGGGGATGGAATCGCTTGTTCACACTAAGCATTTCAGGGAATACCCGACGATTTATCATGATGGGTTCTGAGCAACTGCTTCGTTCTATAAAATCCAGTGAAAATGCGCTTGGTGAGTATAAATAGCTCTGCTAAAAGAACGCTCCATAAAACGTGACGGTTCGATTGGCTAGTCGCAGTTACCGTGCATTAGATAATCCAGGCCATCAGAAGTCGTTTGGTCCTGGTGTCACGGTCGGCCCGGATGCGCTGCACAGGAGGTACACATACTTGTAGAATTGGGGAACAGGTTCAAGCACATGATATTAAAGGGATTTTTATAGGCCCAAACCTTAATTACACAGTTCACGCTTATGTAGGGAAATTCTCCATTGCTTGCCATAGAAAGTCGTGGAGGCCTCATGTACACACAGAGAAGGTTCTAAGAGTGCGGGGGAAACGTCAAGTCACTTATTACCCAAGGACATAAAATTTACTCCCACCAGTAAAATTAAGCGGAAGAAGATTTGGAGGTTTTCTTTTTATAATGAGGTTGCAATTATCTCGCTATGTAGTTATGTTATGCCCTGTTGATCTGTGTGTGTAAAGGTTGCCAGGTAACCCGCGGTGGCCAAGCATGGCCAGGCCCTAATGGGTGTTACAAGATGGCAGCCATGTTTATGGTCCTGGTTTCCTTAACAACCATGGGTCCGCACTAGAGGTGTAGTGATCCAATTGTGGCTTGATCCGTCGTAGCAGTTAATTAATATCAGTAAATACCCAAAAATCAATGTTCACTCGGGCAACAAAGACTAAATGACAAACCATGAACTTCTATTGATCGGCACAAAGGTTTTTAATAACCAGAAGCTCTACGGCCAACAATTTCACACGCACACTAGAGGGGGACAAGGGATGGGTGTACTTTTGTGTGGACAGGAAGGTTCAATACCCCAGGGGCAGCCATGGAGACCCTTTCAAGGGGAGAGGCTATAGTTGTGATTGATTGACAAATGGATAGACTAAGAGGGGCAGCTGCATACGAAAGTTGCTCAGCTGGTAGAAATGAAAACCATATCTGCGGGTAAGATCAGGGAAATACAAAACATAGGAGTGGGAGTCCTTGCATAAATAGAATCTGATGCTAGGAACTCCCTGTTGCTGGAAAACTTGCAGATTATTAAAACCGCACGTGGGATTCCCGCTCTTAAAGGGACAGGCGAGAAATGAATTTGTAACATCTGCACAACCGAATCCACTTAAAAACTAAGACGATTAAAGTGGCACTCTTGCACATGCCGCTCCCACAGGGACCCGGGATTGACGTGTGCACATTACCATGGAATTGCAGTTCGTGCATAATTCCCTAGCACGCACGCCAAGACATTAAAGTGAAATTTCCGCTTCTACCTTTACCGCCATGATCCGCCACTCGGGGATGGTGACGCTAGTTTTCTCCACCTACGCCATAGACCCTCGGCCCTCCCCACTCTTCGGATGCAGGTAAATAGGTCATTTTGATACGCTTTCCTACACCTCGTAGTTTCTAGGGACAAGAACATGAAGGAGATCACATTAGTAATCACGGGCACCTGCCCTCATGGCTGAGAATAGGACGTAAATGAAGGCCATCTGCAAGGCACAGCGCCGCGGGATCTCCGTGCTGGCGAGTAGCGAGCGTCCGCAGTGCTGTGGCGATTATGTGTCATGGAAGCGCCAACAAGGGATCACATCACCGCAGTCGGCAAGGCCGCCGCCTTCCCTTCCACCCGCGGCCAGCTGAGAATGTGCTTGCGTGAACTTACAATAATTCATTTGAACGCAGCGTCAATCGCACGCAGCTCCTGGGACACTTGGAGCTTAAATTACACTGTCTATGGACGGGCCACGCTCCGCGCCGGGCCAAAGCTTCTCTCCGACAGCAAATAAAAGTTTAAGAGCAGCCTTTGCACCGTAAGCTTCCTACGGAACGGAGAGACGGGGTTTACTTTAAAGTAACAGCCAGCGTCTCAGTAATAAGGCTCAGCCCGTCGGGGGAGAGGGGGGGGGGGGGGGGGGGGACGGATGAATGTGCGTATTGTGGCACAGGCCCCATGGATAAACGGGAACAACAATGTTCCATTCTTATGTAGGGGCATAGTGAGTGAGCAGGTACACAGAATGTACTTAAAATAAAGAAGCAGCTAATTCGGACGCTAACTTTAAAAGTTTCCAGTGACTTCGTACCGCACCAGACTCGTGTAAACTCAGAGGTTTCCTTCAGCCGCACTCGACGGGATTAGGGGGATACATAAGTAACAAGCCCCGCTGGTTACATGAGCGGGGAGGTATCATTCTTACTGTATGACGCTCGTTTTTAAAAAAAAAAAAAAGAGTCAACAATTGCTTACAATGTTAGCAATTCCAGAATAAAAAAGTTGCTAACAGCCTAATCAGTTAAGTAAATGCGGCGTCAACCTAAAGGGGATCGCGGTTGCAGTTCCATGCAATACTGCAGCCCAGTGGCGGCGCATGTGTCGGAACACTTGATATAACACGCAAATTGGTGTATGTATGGTTAGTAGCAGCCGCACTGTGAAAATATGGATTTATTTGATAGATGGTAGCTTGTTTAAGTGCACTTGGGGTTGTCCTCACACTGCTGTGTCTTACAGCCAGTGATCGGTACGGCCCAAGAGGAGGTGTGGAATATGTTATAACTTTGATTAAAGGGGTTGTCTGAGTTTTGAACAAAAAAACTTATATATGTGGCCGGGGCGGGCTGCTTTTTAAAACAATAAAGATTACTTACCCTTCCGGATGCCTACGGGATCCAGCGCTGCATGTCGCCTCCGTCTGGGCGGCATGTAAACAAACGATGGGCGAGGAGCAGCGCTGCATTCAGCTTCCGGCCGTGCCGGGTATTAAAGCCTATCCGTCCCGATACACAGCATTGATATGGGGGGCCGGAAAGGGTTGGGTCGGGTCCCGGTTCGGAAGCGAAATGCAGCGCGCTTCGGCGGGCATGTTGGATTTACATGGCCCCCGGACGGAGCGAATAGCAGCGCTGGATACCGGAGGGGCACCGGGAGGGGTAAGTACATCTGATGGTTTTAGAGCCCGCTCCGGCCACATATAGTTTTTTTTTCAAAACTCGGGACAACCCCTTTAGATGGTCAGTACGACCAGACTGTGAAAGTTGGATGAAATTCCAGGATGGTAGCTCTCCAATGCACTGAGGGTGTCGTAATAACACTGCTGCGCTATATACAACAGTGTTGGTTAAAATGGTCTCTGTGCTCTCAGCTCTGCTAGAGCACCTCCCCTACGCTCTGTAAATGGTTGAAGCACGTGTCTAGTGAGCACTGCAGCAGTTTCTCGGAGCAGAGAAATCGGGATCTTAATTTGATTATACTAGAATTGCTGTTCAGTGAATGCAAGTAAATGCCGAATCCAATAACAGCAAAAAAAGCTCTACTGTACTAATGTCTGTTTCAATGTATCAACACAACTAGTGTACTTTGATCGACGCCATGCTGTTTAGACCAGAGCATTGGGCCGGAAGGAAACACATGGACTTTTAAAATAACAACTGAGGAAGCTCACCCAAATGGAAGTCAACAATTTGAAAAAAACTAAAGCGCCTACCACGACCCATCCATGACTTCGGCACTGAGCTCCTGTGAAGGAATTGGACAGGGATTTCGAAGTAAAGGTCATTTTGCCAGGAACGAAGGAGCAGGAGAGGAGCCAAGTAAGTGAAGTAAGAAGCAAGTTACTGACAATTTAAGGAGGATTTTTGTGGGCAAAACGGAATGGATCGGATCAAGTAAAAGAATGAAGGGGGAGGTCAGATTTGCTTTAGGAGAGGAGTGGAGGATTGTTAGTTAACCTGTCAGTCAGAAGGGAGTCGAGTTTAATTTCCGGAGACGAGATTAAAAAAAAATAATAAATAGATGTCAGCAAAAAACAACGAAAAAAAAAAAATGTATGTTAAGCTATTTTTTTGAAAATAATACTCTAATAATATTTTTTTAAACTATTATTCATTCAAACTAAGGACCGTATTTTGTATACTAGAAACAAGGGACCGGAAAACGGCAAGATTCAAAGCTAAAAATTTAAGGAATTCCACCTGACAGGAGGTTGATGGGGGCTCTTAGACGGGAGGACATAATATGGGCAGAAGTGGCCTCATGCATCAAAATTCAAGAGTTACAACAGAGAACCAGATATCGGCACTATGGGGCGACCGGAAGGACGCGCGGTTGGGATATTACCTCGGGCTTCCCACATACACCTGGGTAGAAGTAGAAATATATACAATGACAGGTTACCGATCAATGATAGCCTGCAAAGACATGTTGGACTGGAACCTGAAAATCAACACCCGGGGCACTTATCCCTGGGCATCAAAAAATGGGACAAAATCTACATATGGATATTAGTAAAAGTTAATACACCTACCTTGTCTCCGATCAGGAGGTTGTGCTTTGAGTTCCAAGTCACGTGGGTGGCCTCTAAAAAATGATGGAAAGACATATACAGACATGATATTATTCACAAATACATGGTGCTGCGGGTCAGATATATGGCAAGATTATACCCCATCAACATTCCTCGGGTCACTGGTCTTCTACTAAGGGTTTGTGGTGGTCTTACTGGTGAGTGGTCTAGAACCAAAAGGCTCAGCGTGGTCTTACTGGTCAGTAGTCTGCACCTTGGCTCTGGGTGGTCTTAATTATTAGTGGTTTGCTACCAAGGCTCCTGGTGGTCTTACACGTCAGTGGTCTGCAACCGAAGGCTCCTGGTGGCGTCACTGGTCAGTAGTATGAAGCCCAAGGTTCCTGGTGGTGTTACTGGTCAGTGGTGTGCAATCTAATGAAATATTGGTGGTCTTACAGGTCAGTGGTCTGTATCCCAAGACTGCGGGTGGTCTTACTGACCAGTTGTGTGCTACCTAAGGGACTTGTTGAACCTTATGCTCTTAGTGGTCTTACAGGTCAGTTGTGTGCAACCCAAGGCTGCTGGTGATCTCACTGGTCTGCAACCTAAGGCACTTGTTGACATTACTGGTCAGTAGTATTGAACCTTATGCTCTTGGTAGTCTTACTGGTCAATAGCCTCCATCGTAAGCCTCTTGGTGGTCTTAGTGGTCAGTAGTTTGCATGCTAGGGCTCTTGGTGGTCCTACTGGTGAGTGACCAGCAACCTTAGTCTCTTGGTAGTGTTACAGGTCAGTGGTCAACAACCTAAAGCTCTTAGTGGTCTTACTGAACAGTAGTGGGCATCCTGAGGTTCTTGGTGGTCTTACTGGTCAGTAGTGGGCATCCTGAGGTTCTTGGTGGTCTTACTGGTCAGTAGTGGGCATCCTGAGGCTCTTGGTGGTCTTACTGGTCAGTAGTGGGCATCCTGAGGCTCTTGGTTGCCCTACTGGTCAGTATCCTGTATTTTTTGGCTCTTGGTGGTCCTACTTCCTTGTGGTATGCAACCTAAGTCTCTTGTTGGAGTTGCAGGTCAGTGGTCGACAACCTAATGCTCTTGGTGGTCTTACTGGTCAGTGGTTCTGCAACACAGCCATTTTGTTTCAGATGTTGAGGTCAGTTTTGAATTCGGAGGAACACCTCCAAACCTGGTCCAATAAACATTGGCCAAAGTCATGCAGCAAGACCCTGGCTATCAGCTGAAATAGTTGACAGAGCCGCTTATATCATGGACTCCTACTGAATAGATTTCTGCATTAATGGACCATCCTATGATTTAAATTTGGGATCTCAGTCTAGGATGGGACAGGAGGGGCTTAATGTAGCGCTCACTTTACAACTCGCACACGTTTGATGAAACCCATAAAATATTCATTGGTAAAGCAATGTCAGAAAGAGCCAGCGGCAGGGGGCAGGAGCGAGGCGCGGACAGTCGGCTCAGCTCCATTCCGTCAGCAGCTGGAATGTCAGGAATGTAACAGCTGGGGATTCTTTCTGCTGCAGCTCAAGTGTGATGTCAGCTCCGCAGCACCGCTGATACTCGAGGAAGTCCCTACAGCCGGATCCTAGCGAGCTGCCGGCAGATAACAGCGAGAACAGGCACAGACCCCAACACACAACATGGCACTGCCATATATTATCCCATATTGCCATGTATTATCCGTATGCCATACATAAGGACGGCAAGTCTTGCATCGTGCTCTGCTATTGCATGCTCAGGCACCGTAGTCTGCGTAGTCTGAGAGGGAGGGGGGGTGGTTGGGTTGGACCACCATAAATTGTTTTTTTTTTAACTTTCTGAATACATCATATTCAGCGCTACAGAATATGATGACGCCATATAAAGAATTGGCTTGGGGTGTCCCTCTCCTTACGTAGAACCAAATTTTATTTTGTGGGTGTAGAGTTCTGATATGGGTCGTGTTCAGTATCTTCTTTAATAGGCCGAAATTTAAGTTGGCTACTAAGAGCAGCTACTGCTCTGGAGGAACTAAGACTTCCAAATATTATGCAGCCAAAGTTGTATTAAGACCGGTGTAATGCATCATTTCTCCTGTGGTGGCGCTGTAGGGAAACTGTACGGTTATGTGAAGCTCCAGCGATCAGTGATTGGCACATAAAATGGGATTAAAGACATAAAAACAGAATATATAGTAAAGATTTGCAGCCTTACGTGGGTGGAGAGGGTTCCGGTTCCGTAAAGATTGGGAGTTTAGGCAACTTTGGGTTTCTCCTCTTCCCTAAAATGTAAAAGAAAAAAAAAGGGTTAAATAAAAAAAATAAAAATATAACCACATTTAAAAAAAAAAAAATTATAATAATAATCAAAAGAGGTAAAAAGGAAACGTAAAGAAGCCATGAAAACTCGGAGCGCACATGACAATGGAGGAGACTTCTTACACATTGCTGAATGGCTGATCATGTGTGGGAGAGGCCCCGACTATAGAAAGACAATGAGCATTAGGTCACCATTACTCATCGCTCCCGGTGTGACCCGACCTCACTCCACTATAGGAAGCGTGATGGAAAACCATGGCTGTCCTCTCAGGGAAACAGCGCCCCCACTGTCTACAGGTTGTGTCTGGTACTACAGCTCAGCCCCATTAATGTCAGCTGCAAACAGAGCGACTGTTCTCTTTTTACATCTAGCAACACAGGAAACTGTAACAAGGTGCTGGTGATGGATCCAACATCCTATTCATGGTTCTCTATTAAGAACCAAGTGTCCAATAATGAATTGCTTGCCTGTGAAGCAGGATAACCCCACTACTGTACAGGCTGTTAGGAGAACCCGTCACCAGCTTTTACACCACTAAACTACTCACCCCCCTTAGGTGGGGATGTAAAAGTTCTTTCTAGAATTCCATCTTTTGTAATAAATATCGCTGAGAGGAGTCAATTTTTACATGGATTGAGTCACGCTGAGAAGCTGAAAGGGGAGAACTTCCAGATACAAAAATGTTCAGTTTTATAGCACCCAGAAACACACTTCTGGTGGCATATTAAAGACAAGGACCTCCATTTTCATATAACAGAGGATTGTGGTTCCAATTCCTGCCTATATCTCCAGTTATGTAGATGGCAGAACCACAAGCCTGATTCTCATCTGTGATATGATATGAAATCTGTGATATTACACAAGAAGCATGGTCCTAGGTACTATAAAACCAAAGACGGGGGCATCTCAAGTGACTCCCTGCAGCCTCTAAACTTGACACATCGCAGGCAAAAATGACTCATTTTCATATGACTTTGAAGGAGTATTTTTTTGCCAAATTTTAACATAAAAGAGGGAATTCTAGAGAACAGAAATTTCATAACCTACCCGAGGATGATGGTAGTTTAGTAGATAAGAATCTCATCTTTCAAACCACACCAGACTTGTGGTTCAATGAGCTACATAACTATAGTAGGGAAGTAAGGTGTCTCCTTGTGGAAACTTTGCCAATGAAAGCCACCTTGTAGGCCTATGGAGACTTATAGCCATTGACTCTAGGGGATTCTGGGGAAATATGCAAATAAGTTTTCCCCTAGTGGTGCATCAATGGCTATAAGTCTCCACATGGCTACAAGGCAGTCTCCAGAAGTGACCCTTACACTCCAACCCTGTTCCCTACACTGTACTGAAGAGATGCAACCACATCATAACAGTGCCGTCAACATCTGGACTAGATATACCAGTTTGGTGTTAATCCTGCAGCACGTCATTAGGCTTCCTGTAAGTCATGCCTGATGAAAAGGCGTGGTTTCCCTTATCCCATCCTGGAATACTTATTTGCATATTTTCCCAACAAAACTAGAGAGACCGTGAAATACATAGATGGAAATGTGAGCTCTGTATAAAGATCCAGTTCCTACCTATTTCTTTGTCTGTAGATCCCAGAACCACAAGCCTTGTGTAACCTGAAAGGAGAGATTCTTATCTCTAATATGACACTAGCAAAGGACTTTCTGGGTCCTACGGAACCACAGATACGCCGCCTCTAAACTTGAATCATCACAGCCGAAAATTGGCGCTTCTCTGCTCATTTTCATGCGACTTTGGAGGATTTTCTATAGATAAACGGATGAGATTTCACCTGCAAGAGGGAATTCTAGGACAATTGTAGGACAATTCTGGGACAATTGTAGGACATTTCATACCCGGTGGAGGCTTATAGGTTAACAAGGGAAAATCTGGTGAAGATATGTACATAGATCAATAAAAAAAATTTAAAATCAGTGAACGCTCGCTAGAATCTACTTCCTGTTCTGGACGTCACAGCCAATCACTGATCGGCTTGGGTCACAAAGCAGAGTTTGATGCAGGAAACGAGCCAATATTTGACGACATGGAGGTTTGGCCCAGTAAACCCACCATTCAATGTTACCCTCTATCAGGATACAGGATAGAAAACAAAAATATTGAACTGTGGGGGTCCAACTGTGTCATGAGAACGGAAGTCCCATAGGAGGAAATCTGCCATCACAATCCATCCTGATAAAGCAGGGACATTACTCATAGATCCAGGCACCGGGACTGTGGTAATATTCTTATATTTGTCATACATGGCCTCCTTCCTTCTAAAAATCAACTTTTACAATTATGCAAATGAGTCAGAAGGGCTCTGGGAGGGTGTTAACAGAGCCCCTCCTTGCTGCAGCTTCACAGGACGTTACACTATCACACCCTGCCAGATGTAGGTGTAGTACCACATCCAGATTTGCCCAGTCTGGGCCTACTTACATAATGGTGGGTGCCCGCAGCAGAGAGATCCCAGTTACACGTGTCCATAAAGAGACAATCAAAGAGAAAGACGCAGCAGCATTCTGGAGTGATCCAGTGAATCAAGTGTTCTGCTCACTCATCAGAAATTAACTGTTTGTAATGAATATATATTAGAAACCTCCTATATATCGCCCCATTTACACATCCGCACCCCTCAAACTATTATAAACTGTGTTTACGAAGATTTTTAACCCTTTGATATATTCACGGCAATTAAAACAAGATGGAGGTGAAAATTTTAAAAAGTCTAATTCTACATTAAGTACACCGCCCCCCCGCAAACATCTTATAGTACACGCGGACCCCCGCAGAACATTATAGTACACGCGCCACCCCTCCTCGCAGAACATTAATACACGACACGCTGCACCCCCGCAAGTTACATTATTCATACACGCGGCAACCCCGTCAGCAAGAACTCTATAATACCACACGCCACCCCCCCAACTATATCCAACCCCAACGCATTATTATATCCCACGCAACCCCCCCGCTGCAGTACAAACACTATTATACATACCACGCCCACCCGCGCAGAAACTTATAATACAACCCACCGCCACCCCCACAGAACATGTATTAATACACACGCCACCCACGCCAACTAGATTACACGTTATCCAACGAATACTACAACCACGCACCCCCTGGCAGAAAGACATTCTATACACACACGCCACACCCCAGCCGCAGACATCTTTAGATACACACGCCACCCCGTCAGAACATATAGTACCCCACCCCCCCTCCGCAGAACGCATTGATTATGACCACACGCCAGCCCCCCAAGCCAGAAATATGTATACACACGCACCCCCGCAGACATTATAAGACACAACGCCACGCCGCCCGCAAAGAACATTATAAAACAAAACGCCACCAGCCTGACACAGAACATTATTTATACCACAGCCACACCCACGCGGCAGACACATCATTATACACACGCAACCACCCGCCCAGAACATTATTAGACACCGACCCACCCGCCGCAGAAACAATTATTATTACACACGCACCCCCCGGCAGAACATATTATACACATCGCAACCCCGCAGCCAGAAAGATATTCAACCCCCCGAAATGATAACCACACGCCACCCCCCGCAGAACATTATAATACACACGCCACCCCCCGCAGACCTTATAAACACACGACCCCCGCGAAAGAACATATATAAACACGCCACCGCCGACACAACTCACAACACAGACGAGAACATTATAACACACGCCACCCCGCCGCACGGAACACTTATAATCACACAGCCCCCCCCCCGGCAGAACATTAATATCACACACGGCACCCCCCGCAAGAACTATATAATACACATGTGTTTAAAGTTGTCGCGCGCAGTTTTATGGGCGGCCTGCTCTGTGTCCCACAAGACTGCTGAGACCTGCTGTGAATGCGAAGCCGACACAGTGCGTCAAACTTATAGTAATAGCGTGCACCACCAATTGTTGGAATTCTCAGCTGCTGCAGAACCTACATTACATGTTAGAACTTGGTATTGCAGTGATGGGGGAAGGAGGAGGGGATAGATTTGCAAGAGGGGTCGTCAAGGGACCACTTAGCTGCTCCATGACACAGGTGTGACCACTAAGGGTGTTACGCTGCAGAGTGTGAGGAGACCATGGGGGGGGAGGAAGCACTTACTGTGGCGCTATCCCCGGATCGTAGCTGACTTCTCCTCAGGTGCCGGTTGTCTACCGGAAGTATGCACGCTCTTGGGTCTCTTGTCTGAATATCCCGGCGCTGCTACATCCGCCCCGGGATTGGCTGCAGGCAGGACAGCTCTCCTCTCCCTCCTCAACATGGCCGTGGAGGGACTGCCCTGCAAAGGGAGGGAGCGAGACGGCGCCGCGGCTGAAATTAACCCACGCGCGGACCCTGCCACTCGTGCCTGAATAACAGTCCCAGGGGCCATTATACGCGCCCGCCCGGAGGAGGTGGGCCAAACAGGGCCAATAAGGGCCCACCTGGTCTAACAGTCATGGATAAGCAGATGCCCAGCCGGCTTGTAGTAAATGCCCCTGGATGTAGGAGCCTGCTGCAAGGCCAGATGCGGCCATTTCAAACAGAGCATAGGTTCAAGACCCCTGCCCTGATGACGCACCACCAAACCCACTGCCGTACAAAGTGTGGGAAGAATTGAAGGACAGAACTTGAACAATTTCTCCAGTTCCTGCGAATAAAAAATCATTTTCACAGTCCTGCTGCTACACACATAAAAAAGATTCTGCATGAGATCTATGCAGGGGCCCACTAACACAGTCCAGCAACCTCACTGCGAGAAGGTTCGTAGTCAACACACAACGCACGCAGACTTTCAGGGCCACCTGTACAGCAAAAACTGCTATTTTGCCCAGGATATCTTTCTCGGGTTGTCAAGCCTTTGTCTACGCTACGTTCTTGTAGAATTTTGTCCAAGTGAGGTGGCTCATAAGTTCCATGCAGATCCAACAATCATGCCCTTGCAATATATATGACAAAAAGAAATCTGCTAAAAACCTCAACAAAACTGTGCGGGATCAGCTCCTGCATTTACTGGTGGAGAAATGAGGCATCTGAAGAAGATTTTTTTTCGTTCCTGCGCGGCCACTCTCAGGGACATTGAAGTATTACAACTGTATAATTTTTACAAGGGAGTGACTTGCCATCTATGCGGGGACAAGCCACAGACTATCATAGAGGCGTATATTAATGTGTCGCGGTTGGTGTCTAAGTTATGCACCTACACTCGGGGAGAAGAGGAGAAGGTTTTGCATCCAATTATAGGCCCTAAGGAGAGCATTCCCTATAAAAATGTACCAGTTATAAAAGTTTTTTCAACTAATAAAGAAACATTCAAAAGTGACAAATTACACAAGAAATTAACAATATAGAGCAGCAGCACCGCCAAACTACAATATGATGAGTATTATATAGCAGACTATTAGTAGTTATATTCCTGTAATTGGGGGCAGTATTTGTAGTTATATTCCTGTACATCGGGGGCAGTAGTATAGTATTGATATTCCGACATAGGGGGCAGTATTATAGTTACGTTAATTCTTGTACATAGGGGGGAGTTTTAATTTTAGTGTTAATTCTGGTACTAGGGGGCAGTATATAGTAGTTATATTCCTGTACACAGGGCGGCCTTATTATAGTAGCTATATTACTGTACCAAAGGGGGGCAGTATTATAGTAGTTATATTCTTGTACATAGGGGCGTTTTAGTAGTTATATCTTGTAAATGGGGGGGCAGTATTATAGTAGTTATCATTCTGACCATAGGGGGCCCGTATTAGTAGTTACATTCTGTACATAGGGGCCATGATTATAGTAGTTATATACTTGTCATCGTAGGGGCGGTATTATAGTAGTATATTCCGTACATAGGGGCAGTTATTATAGGGTAAGGAGATATATTATAGGCGAAAGGGCGGGGTAGGGATAGGGGGAGAGTATATAGTTATGGTATATTGCTGTTACAAGGGCGGCCAAACGAGTATTATAAGTTTCTATTCATCCCGTAAACAGGGAGGCAGTATTATAGTACGTTTATATTCCTGTACAAGGGGGAAGGATTATAGTAGTTATATTCTTGTGTACTAAGTGGTTACCGGCCGTATAACTTATAGATAGTATAATATCATGTAACATCGCGGGACGAGCAAGTGTCGTGGGTGATCGTGAGGTTGTATGTCCGGGTGTGAGCATGAGGGGGGCAGTTAGTATAACGATAGTATAAGATCTCCATGTACATAGGGAAGTCACAGTGTCATTATAGCAGAAATATTCCTGACACTAGGGGGCAAAAGTATATTTCTCAAAGTAGTTCTTATGCTAATGATAACAAGGGGCGGCGGATTATAGTAGTTTATTCCTGTACATAGGGGCAGATGGGTGTAAGTCGTTCTAATTTTGGACATCGGGGGCCGTCTTATAGTCATTTATATCTAAACGCTACACGGGGCGGGCGTGGTGGGGGGCTCGTAGTTTTCGTTTCATAAATTACATAGTGAAGGGGCCGATCTTATTAAAAGTAGTTCAATTACTATGACATACGGGAGGACAGTCGAATATAGTAGAGTTAATATTCCTTGTCCCATAGGAGGGCAAAGTCTTAATAGGAATATCGATTCCTTGTACATAGGGGGCAGAAGGACTTTATAGTGTATATTCATGTACATAAGGGGGGCAAGTCATATAGTGTTAGATTCCTGTAACCATACGGGCAGCAGTATCCCTATAGTAGCTTAATTCATGACATAGGGCGGCGGCAGCATATACCCCACCCCCCACCCCCCACACAAAAATCATAACCATACCCCAAAAAAACCATATATAGTGTTATATTCCGTGATATAACATAGGACAAGGCAAGTCAAGTAATATAGTTAGTTATATAATGTACTAGGGAAGGGCAAGTTATGCAGTATTATAGTAGTTATATTCCTGTACATAGGGGGCAGTATTATAATAGTTATATTCCTGTACATAAGGGGCAGTATTATAGTAGTTATATTCCTGTACAAAGGGGGCAGTATTATAGTAGTTATATTCTTGTACATAGGGGGCAGTATTATAGTAGTTATATTCTTGTACATAGGGGACAGTATTATAGTAGTTATATTCCTGTACATAGGGGGCAGTATTATAGTAGTTATATTCTTGTACATAGGGGGCAGTATTATAGTAGTTATATTCTTGTACATAGGGGGCAGTATTATAGTAGTTATATTCTTGTACATAGGGGACAGTATTATAGTAGTTATATTCTTGTACATAGGGGGCAGTATTATAGTAGTTCGTGCTCTTTTTGTTTGTAAAATAAAAAGAGAAGTTGGACCATCAGCAGAAAGTGAAATGACTTTATAACCACAAACCATCTTTACTATGGTATTAGTTGTCACTTCTCAGTCCCTATGTCATGTGGACGCTTGTACATTGCTCTGCAGGAATAATCTACTTTTTGAAGTTATTTAGAAATAATATTTTTTCCCATGTGGCTTCAGTTTCATTCCTTATATTGATAAGTCCCGGCTGGAATCGCTGTCGATTTCTCATGATGGTCTGAGCACCTGTTCAGTTCTATAAATCCCATGAAATGCGGTATAAATACCTCTCTAAATAACGCTCCATAAAACGTGACGGTGAAGTCGCAGTCTACCGTGCGCATAGATATATCCAGGTCCATCAGAAGTCGCTTTTGTTCCTGGCTGTTCACGGTCGCCCGGATGCGCTGCACAGGAGGAAACAAACTTAGATTGGGAACAGGTTCACAGCAAATGAATCTTAAAGGGATTTTCTAGGCCCAAACAATTAATTACACAGGTTTCACGTTTTATTTAGGGAAATTCTCCATTGCTTTGCATAGAAAGTCATGGAGGCCTAATGTACACACAGAGAAGGTTATAAGAGAAGGGGAAACGTCAAGTCACTTATTTACCCAAGGAATAAATTTACTGCCCCCCATTAAAATAAAGGGAAGAAGATTTTGGAGGTTTTCTTTTATTAATGAAGTTTGCAATGATCTCGCTATATGTATGTATATGTATGCACTTGTGTGTGTGTAAGGTTGCCAGGTAACCTCGTTGGCCCAGACACTGGCCAGGCCTAATGGGTGTACAAAGATGGCCGCCATGTTATTAGGCTCCTGGTTTCCTTAACAACCAATTGGGTCCCCGCACTAGAGGTGTAGTGATCCAATTGTGGCTTTGATCCGTCTTCAATGTTAAACAGTAATACCCAAAAATAATTTCACTCCTGGGCAAACACAGCCTAAATGACAACCATGAACTTCTATTGATCTGCACAAAGGTTTTAATAACCAAGCCTCTAACGGCCATACAATTCACACGCACACTTAGAGGGGACACTGGAGGTGTGTACTTTTTGTGTGGACAGGAAGGGTTCAACAGGGCAGCCATGTATACCCTTTCAATGGGGAGGCTTATAGTTGTGATTGTGACAAATAATAAGACTAAAGATGGGCCAGCTGCATACGAAAGTGCTCAGCTGGTAGAAATGAAACCCATATGCTGGTAAGATCAGAAATACTAAACATAGGATGGGAGTCCTTGCATCATATAGAAATCTGATGCTAGGACTCCCTGTCTGCTGGACAAACTGCAGCTTATTAACAGCAGTGTATTCCTCGCTTAAAGGGACAGGAGAAATGAATTGTAACATCTGCACCAGAATCCATTAAAAATAAGCGATAAAGTGCACCTTGCACATGCAGATTCACCACAGGTTACACCTGGATTTAACGGTGTGCAATTACCCATGGAACTGCCAGTTATGCAATTCCCTAGCACAAAGACATAAAGTGAAATTTCCGCTTCTTACCTTTACCGCCATGATCAGCTCACTGGGGACGTGACGCATCTTCTCCACCACGCCATAGGCCCCTCGGCCCAGCTCTTCGATGGGTAATAAGTCATCTGCTTTTACCTCGTAGTTCTACGGACAAGATAATGAGAGAAGATTATAATCACGGACTGCCCTCTATATGAGTAATAGGACTGTAATAAGAGGCCATCTGCAGGCACAGCGCCGCGGTTCTCCGTGCTGGCTGAGTAGCGAGTCCGCAGTGCTGTGGCGATTATGTGTCATGGACAGCTGCCAAAAGGGTCATTCCCATCGGCATGGCGCCTCCTTCCCTCGCAGGCCAGCTGAGAATGTGCTGCGTAATTACAAATCTCTTGACACGCAGCGTCATCGCACGCAGCTCCTGGAATGGCCTTAATTAACTTTCTATGGCCGGGCCACCTCCGCGCCAGGGCAATCGCTTCTCTCCGACAGCACATAAAAGTTTAGAGCAGCCATTTGCACGTAAGCTTCCTACGGCACGGAGCAGCCGGGGTTTACTTTAAGTCACAGCCGCGTCTCCGTCATAAGGCTCAGCCCGTCGAGGGGAGGGGGGGGGGGGGGGGGGGGGGGATTGTGCGTATTTTGGCAGCCCCATGGATAAACGGGAACACAATGTTCCATTCTTATGTCAGGGGCATATGTGAAGTGACAGGTACACAGAATCGTACTTAAAATAAAGAGCAGCTCATTCGACGCTAACTTTAAAAAGTTTCCAGTGACTCCGCCGCCCGCCTCGTGTAAACTCAGCAGGTTTCCTTCAGCCGACAGACGGGATTAGGAGGGAACATAGCACAAGCCTCCGCTGGTTACATGAGCCGCTGAGGATATTACTGTGACGCTCGTTTAAAAAAAAAAAAAAAAAACACATTTAGCAATTACTTAAATTGCAACTCCAGAATAAAAAAAAGCAACTAATCCGTTAAGTACACTTAAAGGAGATCGGCCAGCAATGTTCACCATGCAGTACCTGGTGTATGTGGTTAGTAGCAGCCGCACTGTATAATATGAATTTATATTACTAGATTTTAGCTTCTCCAAGTGCACTTGGGGTGTGTCCTCACACTGCTGTGCTCTGTACAGCCAGTGATCAGTTATGTCCCAAGAGACGTGTGTAATTATACCTTTAGGAGCAGGACAGTGAAACATGGATTTACATTCCAGGATTGTAGCTTCTCCAAGTGCACTGAGGACGTGTACTCACACTGCTGTGCTCTATACAACCAGTGTTGTAAAATGTGTGCTCCAAGCTCTGTGCCTGTAACTGGTCAATAGCCCCTCCCCTACGCTCTGTGTAAACGGTGAAGCACGCTTCTAGTGAGCACTGCAGCACTTTCTCATAGCATTCGAGAGATACATTTCTTTATTGTTTTCAAGATCTCTGCATGTGGTCACTGAATGCAAGTAACTGCAGAATCCAATGACAGCAAAAAAGCTCTTCTGTCATAATGGTCTGTTTCAATGTATCAACAAAAGTGTATAGACTCCGATCCAGACGCCATACTGTTTAGACCACAGAGCATTGGGCCGGAGGAACACCTGGACTTTTAAATACAACGGACGTGGTCCCAAAGTGGAACTCAACAATTGAAGAAACCTAAAGTGCAGCTGTCTCAAAGATGGTGGGTATTGACTTAGCTGCCGCGACTCGTTCCTCCCCCTACCCTCTCCATAGACCTCGCACCGAGCTCCTGTGACAGAATTGGGCAGAGATTTCGAAGTAAAGGTCATTTGGCCAAGAAGGGAGGAGCAGGAGAGGAGCCAATTTAAGGAGGATTTTTATGGGCAACAGATGATCAGATCAAGTAATGAGAATGAAAGGGGTGCGGCTCAGATTTGCTTTATGGAGAAGGTAGTGGCAGATGTTAATAACCTGTCAGTCAGAAGGGAGTCTAGATCGTTTAATTTCAGGAGAGAGATTAAAAAAAATAATAAATAGATGTCAGCAAAAAAAACAGGAGAGAGATTAAAAAAAATAATAAATAGATGTCAGCAAAAAAAACGAAAAAAAAAATGTAAGCTATTTTTTTGAAAATAATACATCTATATAATATTTTTTTAAACTATTATTCATTCAAACTAAGACCGTATACTAGAAACAAGGGACAGAAACGGCAAGATTCAACGCTAAAAATTTTAAGGAATTCCACCTGACAGGACGGTTGATGGGGGCTTAGCCGGAGGACATAATCTGGCAGAAGTGGCCTCATGCATCACAATCAAGTTACAACAGAGAACCAGATATCTGCACTATGTGGGCGACCGGAAGGACGCGCGGTGGGATCTACCTCGGCTTCCCACAATACACCTGGGTAGAATATATACAATGACAGGTTACAGATCAATGCATCGCCTGCAAGACATGTTGGAACCTGAAATCAACACCCGGCACTATCCCTGGAGCATCACAAATGGGACAAAATAGTACAATATGGATATTTATATAAAATTTATACACCTACCTTGTCTCCGATCAGGAGGTGTGCTTTTGAGTCCAA
>WNYA01002059.1:0-50388 GCA_019512145.1 Engystomops pustulosus
ATGGTAGATTTCCTTTACAGGGGAGAGTCTCTTTGTGAATAGGACACCAGAATTGTGTATGTAGGTGCCATGATTCGGGAGATGTCACCGTTTGAAGTGAGTTCCCCTACAGCCTGAAGGCAAAATGCAGACGGAGCTGAAGACCCTTTACAAAAGCACATGCACCCTCTGCTTCTGTCTCTGAGCCCAGGAAAGGCTGATCGATTGACACATATTTATAACATATTTCAGTAAAGGTTTCTTCAGTTTTACAGCTTAAAAAAAAAAAAACAATGGGGGGGGGGGGAATGACAAAAAAAAACATATTTTTAAAAAATATATATAACCTATAACAATATATTTCTTATAATAGAATAATTTCACTGATATATATTGTATCAAGTTAAAGTCTCGCACGTCCTGGAAAATACCAAAGTAAAAACTATTATGATTAACAGTTCAAAGATGGAGGTTCAGGCCGCGTTCACACGTTGCGTTTTGAGACACCATCCAAAGTCACCAACCATGATCATGCGCTGTGGAACGTTGCACTTGCTAAACACAATGGAAATGCAATGTTACCTCAACATGTGATCTCGGGGGGGGTGTTGGAGCCACGTGTGAATGCGGCCTCGGGCATCGGCCAGTCCTTGCACTGACCCTCCTGCAGGTTACTTGCTGGTAGGAGGGTGGGCTCACAGCCCTTCCCCCATCCACACTAACTATACTGATAAGACGGTCTCCACCCCCTATCACTGATGCTGCGGATAAGAGGACATGTCCTGACATTATAATGGTCAGCAATATAGAGCAGTGCTGAGCAGTTCAGGATTCTTCCATGTCTATGACATGACCTGCCTACCCTGCGGCAGCTCCTCTGTGTTGTGTCAGTGATAAGTCTGGTGTCATGTATAATGTCAGCACCAGGGGGTAATTACCAGGCCTATGGGGCTTGTTTAGGCTTTGAGGGCAGGATCTGTGCAGGTGTCAAACTACCCCAAGGGGATCCCGTAGTAATAAATTGTTGTGTAGGAACTCCTACAGGTCATCAAATTGTCTCTAGATTACAGATTTACAGCTTCATTAGCGGAGGAAGAGAAGCGGTTCAATGTTCTGTATAAATCTTATTACAGGCAGTCCCCGGGTTAGGTACAAGATAGGTTCAATAGGTTTTTTCTTAAGTTGAATTTGTATGCAAGTCAAAACTGTATTTTAGAAGTGTAGATCCAGACATAAATATGTTTTGCCCCAGTGACAATTGGAGTTTCAAAGTTTTTTTGCTGTAATGGGATTATGAATAAAGCTTCACCGGAGGTCACAGTGGGCAGGAGGGGTCCATCTGTAAGTCGGGTGTCCTTAAGTGGGGGACCGCCTGTACTAAACAGGAGGTAACCACCCAGGTAACCGCAAGTTACATCCTATCCACAGGATGGTGAGAACAGGGTGTGTTGTACATCCAGAAGAATAGAGCAGCCGGTATCACGTGTGCCCCCCGCTGCTCCAGTCTTCTCTATGACATTGCTGGACATAATGAAGTGCAGACGTTGGGCTACTTCCCTCCTACTACAGACATGGGACTGAGAGTCCTGTTACATCTCCCATATGCTGTGGACAGGGGATAACTTGCTGTTATTGGAATACTCCTCTTTATGCATGTCCATACAATTTTTAGAGCAAACAGCTATTCCTCTCAACTCCCCTACACACACGCATGCTCAGCTCAGCCAAGTAGGGAGAAGAGAATCGGCCACAGGGTTGTTTATGGAAGAAAGCAGCCATGTTCTTGAAATCGCAAACCTGTCCTGACTGTCAGAGATTTTATCCACGGCTCCAATAACCCTCCCTCAGTAAGGCGATCTCCAAATTTAGGTGTTGTAGGGGGAAACAACAGTACTGGTGATGACTGAGTGAAACAGAAGACTGGTCGTAGCTGTACTGAATCGCACTTTATTCCGGGTGCGTAGCCGTGTATATAGAAAACAGAAATGCTTTGCATAGGGTGTGAAAAGGTGATGCAATACTAAATTCTATAGGTTAGCTTGAATATACTTTGAGCACCTCCCCTTTGGCTACTTTCCCAAAATAACGTAATGCTCTAGGCTTCTAAAAGGCAACGTTCTCCCGGGTACAGAATCTTCTCATTATCCCAGACACAAATGTACTGAGAAGGCCCCTAGTAGTCAAAACAAGATAATTGGTTCTGCAGAGCAGAGCCCCCTTGCATACAGTCTTTCATCCTGGTGGTAGATGTCCTTAAGGGGTTAAAGAAAACCTACCATCAAAACCTAGCATAAACCAGGGACACTTGTTACACTAGGAGGGTCTCTAATAAAACTTCCAGGACCCCACAGGCTCATTAGCATAATATTTAAAGTTGATGTTAGAAGGAAGGAGACCATGGATAACAAGTATAAGAAGATATCACAGTCCCGGTGCCTGGATCTATGAGTATTGTCCCTGGTTTACTTGATTTAATGGATTTTGGTTGATTTCCTTTAAGAGATGTTTAATGTGACCTCTGATATTATTTTCCTCTGTGCTTATATATTTGTGTGTTATTTTCCTTTAGGCTTATTGCAGTATTTTATATCTGAAGCCGCGGATGCAGATAATTATCCGGGGACAAAAAGTTCAAACACAACTCGTGTCCAAGAACCTGGCGCATATAGAGAAAGACGTCTACAGACCCAAGTCTATATCTGTATCCTTATATGTCACTGCATTACAGGTTATGGGGTGGGGGTCGGGGTGCAAGGTGGGTGCTTACCATTACCTAGTATCATGAGCTAGGAGGGAGGGCACCTGGCGTTTGGGCTCACCTGTGCATCCTTGAGACACTTGCCGGGTTGGCAGCCGAACGGACAATCTGGCATTTAGGTGCACCAAACAACTAGCCATTGCGATGGTTGTCCAAGGGGGCGCCCCTGCCCACCCCCATTCACTCCCACCAGTATTTTCCACACGATATCTGCATTCTTCCGAAAGCTTCTTTAAAGCCATGTCATCCGCACGGCCAAAACCCACATGTACTCAGACTACAGACATGTCTCTGGCCTCGCTGATGGCTCTAGTTGATAATGTTTTAAAGGAAATTTACAGTCAAAATCCATCCTGATAAACCAGGGACATTACTCATAGATCCCGGCACCGTGACTGTGGTATCTGCTTATATGTGTTATCCATGGCCTCCTACCTTCTAATATCAACTTTTATAATTGTACCACCTGAATGTCTACTGGAGCGGTTACCAGAGCCTCTCCATGCTGTAACAGCACAGGCGCTAATCCGGTCTCCCTCTCTGCTCCCTCAGCATCCCCCCCCCCCCCTACTGAAATCTCACACAGTGGGATGGGGGAGTGCTTCTGCACAGTGTAACAGCCTGGGAAGCTGCCAAAAGAAAGGGGTCTGGTAACACTCCCCCCAAAGCCCTTTAAGCGTATTAGCATAATTTAGTGGTTGATGTTAGATGGAAGGAGAACATGGATAACACATATAAGCAGATTCCCACAGTCCCGGTGCCTGGATCTATGAGTAATGTCCCTGGTTTATCAGGATGGATTTTGATGGGCCTAACTTGATGATCAGTGGGGGTCTCAGTGCTGAGACCTCTGCAGATCGTGAAAACGAAGGGTCCGTTGTTGCTCCTCAGATCAATGGAGCAGAAGGCCGCACTCTATGTAGCTGACGGAAATTGCCAACGCCGCGCCGTAGAGATCAATGGGGCAGAACGGTCATGCGCAGCCGTCTGCTCCTTTAATCTGAGGAGCGACAAGGGGTCCGACAAACCCATCGTTTTACCATCTGCAGTGGTCTTGGCACTGAGACCCCCACTGATCAGCAAGTCTGGCCCTGTCCCGTGGATAGGGCTTAACTTTCCTTACTGGAAAAACCCCTTTAGGGCCCTCTTTTCTTTTTACCAGTTAGTTTCCTACAGGTGGCGCTAGAGATGCAGTTTTCTTCCTTCTGGAGAAGACTCATACATACTTTTCCCAGAGACTGAGTCTCTACAATAAGAACTATTGGCTTCCAAAACATGATCAGACTTGAGTTTCTCTTAACACTCTCAGCATAAACCTGTAAAAATCACCTTTGGATATAATTGTCGGAACAAGGAGCATTACGGCATCATGATGTACCACAGGAACCGGCTCATCAAGGCCTACGTGAGGGTGGGCTGCCAGCTGAAGGTGAGGCTGGGGGTAGTAGTTGTGTGGATTGTATTACATCTCAGTGACCGATACTCACCGCGCTTTCTTCTAGGCTAATAACATGGGGGTTGGTGTCGTGGGGGTCATCGAATGTAACTACCTAAAGCCCACACATAACAAGCAGGACTTTGACTATACAAACGATTACAGGTAAGACATGAAGCGGCGGATACAATGTAACACATTTATCCATCCTGTTACTATTGGATATTGGTTATCTATGGTGTTATGTATCCAGACTATGTACCAGGTCTCCTTACTGCACCTTCTGGACTGGTATTAAAAACAAAGTTGCACTTTATTAAAGTTTTTTAAACATTTTTGCCTTAATTTGTTACAGACTTACACTGACCGCCGTAGGAGAGAAGCTCAACGACTACTGGAATGAGATGAAACTGCAGAAGAATATGCTGTCCAGTGTCCCTGTAGAAGATGAGCAGTAAGTGATGTGTAGCCAGAACCCGACATGACCATCACACGGGGTACTGGTACCACCGATCCCGACATGACCATCACACGGGGTACTGGTACCACCGATCCCGGCATGACCATCACACGGGGTACTGGTACCACCGATCCCGGCATGACCATCACACGGGGTACTGGTACCACGGATCATGGACCTCAGGTCAGGTCCAACCCCTAGGGCAGTGGTGGCGAACCTATGGCATGGGTGCCGGAGGTAGCACTCAGAGCCCTTTCTGTGGGCACCCAGACCTTCACCCCAGCACAGAGTTTGCCAGAGAGGACTCAAGACTTCCTCCTGTGGTCCAAGAAAGCGAGTACGTGCAATGCTCAGCGCTATTTTAAAGCGACACATCCTTCGATGCCGGGACGACAGGAGGAGCAAGAAGGTTTGATCAGAGATGGTTTATCGTTGGAGCTCCTGCTCCGGGTCCCCTGATTCTTCCTCTTTAGGGGTCCCTGGATTGAAGATACAATCCACATTTTGTTGGACAACTTTCTATTGTATTGTCGTCCTCAGAACAGCAATACGATTGAAACCTGTGACACAGCAAGGATCAATAAGTTACTGCTTACTGGCACTTTGGGAAATATAAGTGGGTTTTGGTTGTAGTTTGGGCGCACAGCATCTAAAAGGTTCGCCATCACTGCCCTAGGGGGAATTAGTGTAATTATGAAAGTTGTTTTTTGAGGGAAGGAGGCCATGGGTAACAAATATAAGATGATTACCCCAGTCACAGTGCCTGGATCTATGATGGATAATGGATGTTGATGGTGGTTTTCTTTTGATTTAACGAGTCACTGATTTGGGCCACTGATGCACTCTGCAGTTTTCCCAAGATTGCTGCACTTATTGTAATGCGGTTAATAATATTAATTATCAGCCCTGATTACAGGCAATGTAAAAAAAAAAAAAATAAAACTTTTACATGACCTTAACCCCTTCTTGACATTTGGCATAATAGTACTGCATGGCGGGAGGTGCGTTCCCACATTTTGCAGTACTATTACCTCTTGAACAGAGCCGGCACCAGAAGCTGCTGTATATTATAGCTAAAGCTAACACTCGCAATCAGAGGTTCCCCCGGCTGCAGGTTTTAACCCCTTACACGCCGCGGTCACGCTTTACATCGGCGTGTAAGGGGCATCACAAGTGAATTGGAGAGTTTAGCGGGGGGGTGGGGGGTGTTCGCTGATCGGATGGCATCCCCGGGGTCTGCCAGGGCCCTGGGGCTGCGTGATCTTCTTCCAGGACCAGGTCCTGCCTTCTAGCAGGTCCCGGCTGTAACACAATGTAATACACCAATAAAACTTCATTACAGACGCCTTACAGCTGATCATTGCAGCCTCGGACTATGGCAAAGCATCCAGAGAACTTCACGTTTGTAACTGGGGGTCGTCTGTAAGTCAGGTGTCTTTAAGTAGGGGAACGTCTGTAGTACAGATCTACAGATCTCGATCCTCCCAATGCGACTGAAAAAGCCCACAAAGTGTAAATAATGCTTTGTTTTACTCCTCGCGTAGAAAGCGGCCGGACCAGAACTGGGCCCAGTGCGATTTGTGTCTAAAATGGAGGAAACTTCCTGATGGCATTGGGAAACTTCCACCCAAGTGGTTCTGTCACTTGAACCCAGACCCACAGTTCAGGTAAGTACTCGGTACCTATGGCACAGCACGGCTTCCTGGGACTACATAAATATTTGACGAGTTATTATCACTTTCCGCAGAGACTGCAACGTCCCCGAGGAGCCGGAGGACGATGACGAAATTACTCACTCGACATACGAGAAGACGCACAAGAAAAGGTAAGTGACCGCCTCCTGACAGGGGTGTAGACAATTGGACAAAAAAATAAATAAATTACCCCTTCATGTTTCCCAATAAATTTCATATTTTTTACATAAAGGAAGGGAATTTTATTCATATATTTATGTATATTTTTTTAATTTTCTTTACAGGAAAAGTGAAGCGGCGGCTCAGGTATTTACGCTTTTTATTAAAATGTATCTTGTGTAGATCCAAATGGAATTTGGTTACCGAATTCCGACCCTCATTGTTTTCCAATGGGAGGCCGGAAAGAAATAAGAAACTCCCACTGAAAGTGCGTCCTCACTTCAGTCACGGCCACTGGTTCCTCTGGTTTTCGGCAGTTCCTGCTTTACTGTAGGGTCCGTTCTGGTGGATAATATCAAGCAGTGTGGCCAATGCCATTGCCTGTAGCACCTGGGTAGCGATATGTGACGGCATGCAGCACTCAGCAGTGATTGGCTGATGCTCTGGCTCCAGGGTGAAGGAATATATATATGTATGTATATAATATCTCACTATGGTTCTCTTGCAGGTCTTTAATAAGGGCACAATTCTGTTCAATCCCCCAAGTAAAGAAATGCAAAGAGCCCTAAACATCGTTCAGACCAATTACCGACCAGCGACCACTACTAATCTTCCTCAGTTAGTGGCGGCTGAAGCCTCGGCCCAGCCCAGCACACCCCCCGACAGGTAAGTGCTTCATAATGGGTGGATACAAGATTGTATGCAAATGAGCCTGGGGGGCTCTAAAGTCCATGGAGCCTGGAGCCCCTTGGGCTCATTTGCATACAGTCCTTCATCCTGGTGGTAGATGCCCTTTAATGTATCCTCCGATCTGCCAGGTCAGGAATTGGGGAAGTATGGTATCGGAGAGCCGAGTTACTTTATCTACTTTTACTGTCTTTTTGGTTTTTTTTGTAAAGTTTCCTTAAAAGGATCATCATTTTATCACATTATTTTTCTTTCTTTTTCTTTTTGTTATAGAAGAAAACGATTGTTTCCAGCAGAACCTTCTCCGGTGCCTCTGAAAGTGATCCAGGTGACGGAGACCATCGAGCTTCCAGATGGAGACGACGACGAGGTGGATGATGACGGAGACGTGATCATCATTGAGGACGTCAGCACACCCAAACCCAAGAGTGACGAAACGAGACATCAGAACGGCACCGGGTCCAGTCCTGTCCCCATGGAGTGTTTGGATGGAGAGATGTCAGGGGTGACGAGCGCGGGAGGGATGACCGCTGTGGCCACACAGACTGATATGCCAGGGATAACTATAAAAAAGGAAGAAGATGACTCTTATAGCGACTTCCATGATCCGCAGCAGAACACGCACAGTGACCCGGTGTACAGGAACTGTAATGGCAACGGGACACACAACCACGAAGAGGAAGCCACGTACTACAAGAGGCGATGCGAGGAGCTGAGCGCCAAACTCAGACACTTAGAAGAATCCGCCGGTCACCGAGTGAAGGTGGAGACGTCCCCGCAGCAGACGCAGACCGATCCCGGGGACATCTACTCCAAGTATGATCAGGCCCTGAAAGAGATCAGCAGACTGAAGCTCATGTGCAAGAAGCTGCAGCAGCTGAAGTCCGAGCCCAACGCTTCTCCCGTCATCGAAGTGGACAGCACCAGCGAGATGGACGATATGGCCATACAACTAGACGACGTGTTCCGGAGGCTCGATTCCTGCTCTGTGGAAAGGGATCAGTTCAAGACGAAGGTACATCAGGTTCTCTGTGATTTGGGTAGCGAGGGGTTCGGAAGTTGGGGCGATCGGTTTTATGGCCCAACATAATACACAGGGATAGAAGTTAGTTCTGTGTTCCCATAAACTTCGGAAGGTGCCAGTTCCATTCAGAGCGACAAGATTTTGCCTTCCTAAATGTCCAGGCGGGATGAGGGGTAAATGGTAATGACCTTAGTGGTCTATGGTTGTAAAGGGGTGAGTGCCAGTATCCTGGGTGGTCTAGGGTAGCGACTTCCCTGGCATCCTTGGTGGTCTAGGGTGTAGAGATCCTCCCCAAAAACCCTGTCTTTTTCATAATAATTTTGCGTGTAGCTTGACCCTTCTTCATGACTTCTTACAGATCGAGCAGCTACAACTGGAGAAGATGCAGCTTGAGGCCGAGAACAACCAACTGAAGACAGAATTACAGGAGGCCAGTGATGAGAACGGCGCCTCCACCAGTCACCCTGGGAATGACAGGTATCAGTACGGGCTACAACATTTATCTGTATACTCCTATAGGTGTGTATAATATATAAAGACATGGCTGCTCTGCAGGACTCTAGCGCCACCCCTGGACCTGGATTGTGTCTGGTATTGCAGATCCGCAAAACACCCCGCACGGCCTGTAAACAGGAGTGGAGCCGCCATGTTTTGGACACGGCTTCCACAAACTGGTTCTGTAGCTCACAGAATGGGTATTACAGTTTCTATATTGTGATTTTTTTTTTTTTTTACACTGTCTCTGGTCACTCGGTGTTGTAGAAGAGATGCTCCTCAGTCAGGAGCTGAGCCTAAAGAGCTGCTCATGAGGTGAGAGCTGGGCCTAAAGAGGCCTGTGGTCAGAGCGTGTGCTCTGAGGTCTCTCTGGTAAGAGAGCTTTCTGGAAAGAGAGATGTGCTCTCTAGGAGAGCTGAGTTCCAAGAGAGACCTCTCTTGGTGAGAGGTAGTGGTAAAGAGAGCTTGTCATTTCCTGTCCAGGGGTTTTGTTACAGGTCAGGTGGTGGCTCACTCTCCAATCACACTCCAGTTACAAAGGTGTAACATCATTGGATGATAACATTAAATAAGATTAACCCTTGCCTATCCAGGCAGTATCTACCGCAGCATAATTACCTCTATATCTAACTATATGACCCTGAAGTGAGTTGTACATGCTCACCTGCTGGGGACATACAGACAAAGGGGCTTAATCACAACTACTCCTCTGCCTATGCAACGGCAGGGGTGTTGAAGACACATTACTGTATTATCCATCTAGTTCTGTGGGGTGACAATGTGGTTACATTATCAGGGTACAGGTGTATATACACTTCCATCTGGCTTCTGACATTGTACTAACACACTGACACATAGAGAGAGACAGATGAGACCGATGAGAGATAAGATGTGTGAGATTTCTATTAGGGTGATGTCACACATGGCATTTTTGTCCATTTTTAATTGCACAAATTCGGAAAACCGGACAAAACGCATGCGCTTTTCACAATCTAAAACGGCCCCAAAACGGACTAAAAACGCCATGTGTGACATCACCCTTACACAGAGGCTGACAGACATTTACACTGTCACACTGTGAGCTCTGCTACATCTCACAGATATGTGCCTGACACCCCCTTCCCCCGCGTCACTTATCTTTTTGTAGGTTGTAGTTTTCAGCCTCTCTCTGTCCTGACATCTGCACAATCCCAATCCAAGATGGCACACGACCCTAAGTCAGAAGTTACTGGGTCGTGTCTAGGGGTTACTGAAATTGTGTACAGCAGGACTGATAGAGAGAGGTTGCACTTATATCTGTGAAATGCTGCATTTTTTTTAATAACAGTGAATTATAGAATGTGTTATTTGTCTTTGTGGGAGGAATACCCCTTTAAATGGGGGTTTGCCATTGGGTGAGGGGGTGGGGGTCACTCCGGTACATGTGCTCTGTCCAGCTAGAAGTTCAGGGAGAGTCATCGAGACTTGCCCTGACCATTAAGTAGCATCAACCTAGGAAGTGATCGTCTTGATGAGGCCGTTCAGTTCATTGGCCTTTGTGGGTCCCGTGACCTCCCTGATCTTCTGACCCGGTCAAGGGTTAAGAATCAGAATTACTGGAGCGATTCGGGCAGTGTTACACTGGAATTCTTTGGGCCCAGCACATAAGACTATTATGGGGCCCCACATCCATCAACCACTAGAGAAAAGTAGCCTCCAAATTGGGTTGTCTGCTGTTGGACCTTTGGGTCATGTTATTGGGTTAGAGCCTGAGCCCATTTCAGGATTCCCTGATACTCCGGTCCACCAGACCGAAACTGGACACTGGAACCAGGTGGTGAAGCAGTGTTTTTTTCTTTTGCCCTCAGGGCGTATTTAGGAATTCCTGGAAAACCCCTTTATTATAACATGGAACATGGTTTTTTCCATTCATTTCTATAAATCTTTTTTTGGATCGTGTGCGGGAAAATCCCATTATGGTGGTACCAGGCTGCGTAGGGTGGAGCAAGGGGACTTGTTCCAATATCTTATCAGCGAAAGGTTCTGGAGAGTCAGGGCGAGCCGGATCGGGAGTGACCCCAATCATCTCTGTGGCCCCCAACATTACACAACGCCTCCCCTCTGCTGATGGTTTGTTACTATATGTTGGTGCAGATAAGATCCATATCAGTCTATACTACAAGCAGAGGTTAGGTTTTCCATCCTGGACCTGCGTACATTAAGGGGGCACTCTGAGGGTGCTAAAGAGGCGTGGTCTAAGCATGAAGGTGGGGCTTGTGTCATAAAACTAATTAGTAACTAATTAATTTATCTAAAAAACTTACTACAAGTAACTTTTAATGGCTGCCAATTATGTCTTTACCGAAAATTACGAGTAAAATCCTGAATGTATGTCTCTGGGGCGGTGTACAGCTCGCCAGCACCTGTATGTGGTGCTGTCCGCAGGCTGCAGTTCTCCCTCCCGGCCACCAGGTGGCGCTGCAGCGGCCGCCACTCCGAGCAACAGCACAGAGACGCGCGGGCGGGAAAACTTCTTCAGTCAAACCTGATACCGGCCGGACACGTCCTGAGGTAAGTCCCGCTCCCGGGCACCACCGGCGACCCCCAGCCCCACGATACCACCTCACGGCAGTCATATACACATGATTTCGCCATGTAAGGCTTCTTCTTCTATGTCAGGACGATATTATTATGTACGGGGATGACTATACACCAGCAGCAGGGGCATGACTGTGCCTGTCTATACAATATATTGTGTATCTGAGGCCTCCATGATTAGACTGTTCCCATACATCACTGTCCGCAGCATTATCTCCTGTCTGCAGAGTAAATTATATCATGGACTACAACTCCCAGCATTCCCATCTCCTCAGTAGTGGGTAATGGGGGTTATATTACATTATAGGACTAGTACTAATATACCTATATAGCGTGATGATGTAGCAGAGCCCAGTTTATCATGTGCTGTGCACCCATACTCAATATTATGTATCTGGGACCCCCCTAACAATGGTGAAATAATGGGGACCCCCGTCACCACGATCACAAAATTTGTACCGTCATGGGGTCTGTAGGATGATGAGAAGAATACAGTGTGAACAGAAACTGAGCTTACATGGCGTTCACTGACAGCTAGCAGAGATCTTTAAAATGGATGGGTATCCCCCTGGGAATCGAGGGGAAGGGGTTATAACTCCCTCATATCCTGGAGCAGGTGGGGGTCCCGCTGCAGCTTTGGTACAATGTGTCAGGACCGGCAATGGATGCTGAATACCCTTCATTTATCAAAAGGAGGGGGGTCCTATAGTATATGAACTGCTAAAGGCTTACAATGCTGGGGAATATCTCTTTAAGAGGAGTTTACTACGGCTCTTAAAGGGGTGTTATAAGGATATATGATGCACCACCTGTACATGATGGCGCCATTTATTCTCTATGAGGGACAGAGGAGGTCGTGTTTTGTGTTGGACCATTCCCGGCCATAGACATTGCTGTGACCCCCATCAGAACATTATCCTCTAATACATGTAGACTACTCTGCTGTATGGTGTCAGTGGTGATAACAAGTAACTCCCGCACTCCAGACCCTGCCATTCATGTGCCTTCAATATTGGGTTCAAACCAAGGAGCAGGTAAGTACCACACTGTCCCCATCTTAACCCTTTCAGGACCTGGCCCTTTTTTGTTTTTTCATTTTCATTTTTTACTCCCCATGATCAAAAATCCATAACTTTTTTATTTTTCCATGTAAAGAGCTGTGTGACGGCTTATTTTCTGCGTAACAAATTGCACTTCATAGAGATGGTATTGAATATTCCATGCCGTGTACTAGGAAGCGGGAAAAAAATTCCAAATGCAGTGAAATTGGTAAAAAAACGCATTTGTGCCGCCTTCTTGTGGGCTTGGATCTTACGGATTTCACTGAGCGCCCCAAATGACAGGTCTACTTTATTCTTTGGGTCGGTACGATTACGGGGATACCAAATTTGTGCAGGTTTTATAATGTTTTCATACATTTAAAAAAATTAAAACCTCCTGTACAAATTTTTTTTGGGGATTTTGCCATCTTCTGGCGCTAATAACTTTTTTATACTTTGGTGTACTGAGCTGTGGGTGGTGTCGTTTTTTGCGGATTTTGATGACGTTTACAATGTTATCAATTTTAGGACTGTACGACCTTGTGATCACTTTTTATAGAATTTTTAAATTTTTTTAAATGACAAAAAAAGTGCCATTTTCGAATTTGGGCGCGATTTTCCGTTACGGGATTAAACGCAGTGAAAAACCGTTATTATATTTTGATAGATCGGGTATTTTCGGACGAACCACTGAGGCAGGATAGGAAGGGCGTGTTTTTTATGCTCAGGTTTCCTGTCCCTGGGGGCGGATCCCTCTCTCTGGTTGGTGCCGTCGTGGTTCGAGGAAACATCATTACCGGTAAGTAACTACTGTTTTCCAACTAAGCTGGACAACGCGCCTTAAAGGAAATCTACCATCAAAATCCATCATGATAAACCAGGGACATTACTCATAGATCCAGGCACCGGAACTGTGGTATCTTCTTATATTTGTTATCCATGGCCTCCTTCCTTCTAAAATCAGCTTTTATATTTATGCTAATGAGCCATAATGGCTTAATGGGGCATTACTAGAGCCCCTCAAATGCGGTGGCTTCACAGGCACCTGCACTGTGAGAAGCGCTCCCCACTCCTACTTTGAGATTACAGCTGATGGAGGGGGTAGGGGAAGACAGTGTAGCAGCCTGCTGCACAGAGTGATTATGGTGATACCCTCTTGAGCCCTTCAGGCTCATCAGAATAATTGTAATAGTTAGAAGGAAGGAGGCCGTGGATAACAAATATAAGAAGGTCACAGGGCCTGAATCTGTGAGTAATGTCCCTTGGTTCTGATGGTAGATTTCCTTCAGCCCGGGGGAGTAGGTTTCAGTGTATTCCCTCTATTCCTGAGATCACTTTACAGTAACTGAGTTGCACTAGGACAGTGTTTCTAGGTATGAATAGTCCTACAAAACTGGCATCAAAAGAACCAGAGCCCGGTACTACTCAACACCCCACAAATACAGGGGACCTAATCTGATTGTTTTAAGACTATATTAAACTATAATCTCTAATCTCCTCTTTCTGTACAGAATGAAAGTTATTACCTGTGAGATTTCCTGGCACAACCGGGAGCCGGTGTATAGTGTGGATTTTCAGCATGGCAACAACAAAGTTAACAGACTGGCCTCAGCCGGGGTGGACACTGCGGTGCGGGTAAGTAACCCATCAGCGTTATTAAAGGAAACCTACCACTGCTTGCATGCTGCTGCGCGAGCGTTAGTGTCTGCGCATGCGTGATAAGTGCCAAGAGCTCAGTGACGTTGTGTCTCTCGGCCCCTGGAGGAGGACGGGTAGCAAGATCAAAAATAAAGACTTAACTAAAAAGCATCATCAAAAAGCATTGCCCGTATCCCTAAATGGTTCCTTTCGATGGTTGCAGTGTTAAGAATATTAGTTTGTAAACTTACATGCAACTCCCCTGATACGAGTCCAACGAAACTAAATAAGTTGTGCATAGTAAATTTTACTTGCATTGCCCTACCTCCTTGTTAATGATTGACAGGTCTCATGCTAGGACATGCTGCTCTGTGAGAAAGCTCTGTTACATCATTGGACACTTCATGTCGGGTGACCAGATCTAATGTCCTGTTACATTGGCAACCTCTACTCCATGTATGTATCTGATCACATGAAGTTACAGCAGCCACCAGGGACTTCTACTCCTCCCCATCCTTCACGGAGGCTGCTGTGATTTCATGTAATCGGATACATATGTGGGATAGACGTTGTCAATGTAGATTACATTATCCTGGTCACATGACATGCTCAGAAGAGACACACCCCTCTGATGCCAGATAATATAAGAAACAGTTGACATATGGGACTATGAGGGAAACATTTTTTATCTAAAAGAAAGTTTATAGGACTCTATGGGAACCTGCCAGTAGTTGTATGTGTGAAAATGGTGACAGGTTCCCTTTAAGCTTAGTTGCAATACCACATACTACCCATGGTTAGGTGTGGAGTGTGTTCTCTGGAATAAAGCAGCCATGTTTTTCAGCACCTGGGTGACCCATTAAAATAATATTTTAGTTGCAGTAGACAAATGCTGCTAAGTTGTGTCAAATAAAAAGACCCCCCCCCCCCAACCTTGGTTCCAGTGCTGTCCAGTACCCCACTTCTAAGCACTTTCTGATGCTTTTCTTTAACCCAAGGCCTTTCATTACTGCTGCTCATCACTGACTAATGTTAGTGCAGGAAACAAGAAGTGGGGTAGTCTATGGGTTGCTTATGGATTTGTATAAAGGTACCAAAGCACTTTTTATCATCAACTTTGTTTCATCCATGGATTAGAACATGAGGAAAGTCATTAGTGTATGGTGACCTAATGGCACAGAGGTTTATCTTCTTCCTTTCTTTTGTTTTCAGCTGTGGAAGGTGGAGAAAAATGAAGAAGGGAAAGCTGTGGTGGAGTTTTTAGCCAGTCTCGCCCGTCACACAAAGGCTGTCAACGTTGTGCGATTCTCTCCCAATGGGGAGATTTTGGCATCAGGTGGAGACGGTAAGGTTCATTTTACATTTTACACTTTCAGATTCTTGTTCCCTTTATTGGTTTGATTTCATAAAGCTAAAATTGTAGGATATTTTTTATTCTGTTCAGTCATTCTGAACTAATGCAAATTCACAGTGTATTTTGACCTGGATATTCCAGTGGAAAATGGCGCCGAATCTGCTTTTGTCGTGGCATGTCTATGGGGGCAGATTCTGTCTCGTTGCGTTTCTGCAGGAGAGTTGATGCTGAAACTGCAGTTGGTGCACAAGCCTTATTGTACAGTGCATTATTGTATAAGGCTTATCCGCATTGTGAAACTGCTATGGCTCTACCTTGGTAAAGAGGGAGTAGGTTTTAGTTCAGACTTTTAGGCAGTCCAAAATCTTCTGTGTCTGCAAGTCTTAGAATGTGTAATTGGGTGACTGCTGTGTGACCTATGACCATTTTAAGACTACAAACATTGCAGGTATCTAAAGTAAATGCAATCTCGTAGAAATCCAGCAGCTTTGGATTTGAGGTTTTGCCATATTGTGTACAAATAGAAATAAAGATTTAACGATTTTTTTATCGGCATTTGATGAACTCAGTATTTTATTGTGGTCCTGTATACTGATATTTGGTACTATTGGATTTGAGGTCTGGTCTGTTGTCATGTACCCCCTTTTCTTATTAGCAGCAATATTTTAGTGCAACATTGCAATCTTGCGTTGTATGGCTTGCATGTCACTGTGTAATCCTCTTCTTTATTGGGTGGCGATGGGTAATGGCAGTATTCATGTTCTTTTCCGTACAGATGCTGTAATATTATTATGGAAACAAAGTGAAAACAAAGAAGTGGAATCCACACCTTTCAATGATGAAGAGGAAAATGCACTGAACAAGGAAACCTGGAATGTATTTAAGTCTCTAAGGTATCTGTTTTCTAGGGGGGCGCCCAAGCAAGGGAGGTGGTTGATAACTTGGCACAGCTACTATGCAAAGCCTTTGGCTTCCTACTTTCTACTCTGGTAACAGCTCATTGGTATGGAGTCTGGGTGTCAGACGCTAATCATTTGGGTACTGATGTTCATTCCTTAGGAGAGCCTTTAGTTCAGACAAACTACCATATAGATTTCATCTGGGCTGCAACTGCACTTTGATAGGTATAATTGTCTGCTTTATGCGTCCTGTCATTTTTCTAGGATGTTATGAGGCGCTGAACTTTAGGTGCGATTTTTCTCCTTTTCATGAAAATTGGCAAAACGCACATTTTGAGGGACAACTCAGCTTTCAAGTGACTTTGAAAGGCTTAAATAATAGTAAAACCCCTCAACGTATGTAAAACAACTTCTATTAAGTCTATTAATCCTTTAAGTGTTTCACATGGGTTAAAACAATATGGACCTGCGATTTAGAAACTTGAAAATTAGGCCAAAACTGACAGTTTCATAATAAATTAAATGATGAAAAGCTCTGCATTGTTTGATGCCCAATTTCTCCCGAGTACTGATACCCCATATGTGGTGGTGAACTGATGTATGGGCGCACGGCCGGGCATAGGATGGAAGCAGCGCTACTCACAGCAGATTTGTATTGTCACATTGTTCAAGCTATACATTTTAATTTTTTTTGTTAACGTGAACATGAGGCTTAAAGAGAACCCGTCATGCAAAATAACCCTCCTAAACTAAATATATTTTCATAAACTGCCATTAGAGAGCATTGCCTCTATCCCTTCATTGTCCCTCTACATGCCTGTAAACCTAAGCAATGAGGTCCTAAAGCTGTATGCAAATGACCTGTGAAATGTCCAATGAAGCATTAGCATATTCAAGCTGTCCACTCTATTCATGAGTGGGAGGCACAGCCACACCCCCAGTGCTTGACTGACAGCCTGTATAATGATGTGAGGCTGTATAATGATGTGCTTCCTGGTGCTGGTGGCCACGCCCCCTGCAGCCTGTGTGTGCATGTGTGTGTGTGTGTGTAGGAGAGATACAGCAGCTCCAGGCAGCCATGTTACAGCAGAACATGTCAGATTCATGTGTAGCTGATGTCTGTGTCTCTCACCTGTATATTAGGAGGATGCAGCATGTCAGCAGATGCAGCACACACACTAGCAATGCTTTTACTATACATTACACACAGACATGAGCAGGGGGAGGAGAGGGGAGGGGTAACAGGGGTGACATCACTGCCGCTGACCATGTGACCAGCCTCATTTACATAATAAAGAATAGATGATTTTACAATGATTAATGTATGAAATAACTAGATAAAGGCTGGGATGGGATCCTTGTGAGCTGCTCCAACAGGTAGAGGTGACAGGACTAGTGACACAGACCTGATGACAGGTGTCCTTTAATTTTTACGGGATGAGATACAATGTATAGATAATTATTTTTGGGGGTCTATAACTTATACATGAGATTTTATTAACTATTTCAAGGGGGATACAAACAAAATCAGCAATTTTTATTTTGAATTTTCCCCCCCGCTCACCGTAATGTAAAAATAATATTTTATATTTAGTCCCTGGTTCACTACGATTACGGTGATACCTCATGTATGTTTGCTCAATTTTACTGAGCAAGACCAATATTGGAGAAAATCGCATTGTTTTTACTATTGATAACTTTTTAAGAGTTGTTCTATTCAGTCGTATCATATTAGGGAACTTAGCTTTTTTTGATCACTTCTTCATTTTTTGTGATGGTGCTTGATGAAAAATTGTATATTACGGGAAGTTTTTCGCGTTTTTTTTTTTTCTTTACGTCGTTCACCGAGTGGGTTCAATATCGATTTAGATTAATTCTACAGATTAATACGGATGCGGTGATACCAAATATGTAAATTTTTTTGGTGTTCTATATGCTTTATTTGCATTATACACATTATATGTGTAACTGGGGAGATTCTGGGACTTTTATTTATTTAATTATTATTATAAAATTATTCTTTTTTTTTTTTTTTTACATTTTCTATCCTTTGCGATCGCTTGTTCAAGCCTTTACACTGCAATACACTTATATTGCAGTGTATAGTGTAAGTAACTGAGCATGCTAAGCAGAACCCGACGAGAAGAGGAGCCGGAAGCCTCGGGTCACTCGCCGGACCCGGGGGCAGCGGCAGGAGGGATCGGATCCCCCGGTAAGCACACCGGAGGGGTCCGATCCATGGTGGGGACACTAACACGCCACGGTTTTTCCGATCCCGGGTGTTAGTGCCGGGTCTTGGCTGTGATATCACAGCCTGACACCAGCGCGACCCGGCGTCCCGAAATCTTCTTCTGACGTGCCGCCGTAGAAAGGCATCGCGTCAGAAGAAGTGCCCTTAATGACCGCTGTAGAATCCCGATACAGCGGTCATTAAGGGGTTAAAGCAATGCTTGGCATTAGTGAATGCCTTTAATAATAAACAAAAAGAAGTTGTATCTTCTGTTGCTGGAGTCTAAGGCTACATTCAGATGAACGTGTGCTTGCTGTACCGTAGCATGGCGGGTATGTGTCAGCGCTGCTCACCCCCGTCCCCCTCTCCACAGTGATGTATGGCGCACGGTGCCGTATTCCAGGGAAAGATGGGGCATGTCCTTACCGCTCTATACGGCTCTGTGCGCCCATTGCTATCCTATGGGGGACGTATATCCAACGTATATATGTCCCCAAACGGCCGTCTGAATGCAGCCTAAGTATGTGCCCGTAATTTTTTTTTTTGTAATTGGGTTCACTTGATTTTTTATAATGAGTGAAACACAAATTTACTTGGGAAAGGCCAAACTTACTTTTCTTTAATTTTATAGAGGCCACTTGGAAGATGTGTATGACATTAGCTGGACTCAGGACAGCAACTGCATGGTATCTGCATCGGTGGATAATTCAGCCATTATGTGGGATGTTGTTAAAGGTGAGATACTATTACATCGATTAGGTTTAGGTTCATTCTATAACACCATTTGCTTTACTATTATAAGGACTTTTATTAACTTTGCTTGTTGTGGGCAGATTAGCAGCTCATGTGAAGGGACCTATAAACTGGTTGTAGGGCTGAAAGTCTATATGTGATCAGCTCCACACAATTTGCAAAAGGACCATTTATAAAGCCGCATGAACCTCTGTCTTGTGATTTAGTGCTCTGTACCCTACTTAGCTGATCTGACATGTTGAGTTCAGCATATTCATATGGTCAGCTGCCAAAGCTGAGAAAAAAACTGACATTGTGTCATGGCCTGTACATGTACTTGGGGATGGCTTTGGTTGCTGATTCAGTTTTGGAAATCAAGAGCACGTTTTATATATCTGCAGCGACCTCAAAAGATCACACATCTATCTCTGAAGTTACGGCCATCATAGAAAATTATTATTCCACCTGTTCTGAGGCTGAGGACCTGAAGTGAATTATAATGTAATAGCTCTTTCCCTATAAGCTTATGAGTTATGTATATGCCAGTGATGGCAAACATTTTAGACACCGAGTGCCCAAACTACAACCAAAACCCACGCATTTTTCGCAAAGTGCCAATGCGACAATTTAAGCAGTAACTTATTACTTCCTGCTCTTTCACGGGTTTAAATTGTATAGGCACCACAAGGACACCCATACAGTAGAAAGAAGAAGTTTGGATTATCATTTTAGCTTCCTGCTGGTGTCCTGGGCTGCCTGGGACTGCAAGAGGCCTTTAGTCCTGTCTGGTAAACTCTACCCTGGGGTGATGGCAAGGGTGACCATATAGAGGGCTCTGCGTGCCACCTCTGGCACCTGTGCCATAGGTTCGCCACCACTGCTGTATGCTCAGCGGTCATTAAATATTTCTGTGTCAACTGTAAAGATGATTAAAAATTAAGATAAGTGATCTGGCTTCTCAATAAGTGATAGTTTTTCTAGTAATTGGACTATGTTAAAGTGTTCATATTGTGCACGTTTTTTCTTTTTTAGGGCAGAAAATTTGTATATTTAATGAGCATAAGAGCTATGTGCAAGGAGTTACCTGGGATCCTCTGGGGAAGTACATTGCAACACTAAGCTGTGACCGGTGAGTCTTACTATATGGAAAACATAGTTACAGGATAGTACTATATGTGTCCTAGCAGGTCCTATTCCTGCTTGTATTTCCAGCTTGAGCCTTCATGTAGAAACCTGAGGGAATGTGAAAGATACGGACACAAGGGTATCATCTGTGTGCTGTGCCAGGAATCTATTGTTTGTGGCGGAGTACAGCACATGATTCATGTGGAGCTGATAGAAAGCAGCAAGTAAATGCAGAAGAAACATTGCAGGCTTTGGACTCATTCACACACTGAGTATCTGCAAATGAACGCATGCATTTTGTGTCACTGTATCCGCACCTGACTTGTGGTTGTCCACTTAAATGAAAAAAATAGTGCATGCTCCAACTTTTTTTACCAGCAGACCACAGGTCAGTGAAAAGGAAAGGACATGGGAAGAGCCACATAAACAATACAGGGCAAGTATGCGATCTGTGAAAATCATGGCTGGCATACTGACTGGAAAAAAATGGACATGGAATCAAAATTTGCATGTTACATGTGGACTTGCTTGGTTTAAGGGCTTACGTTGGGAATTAATTGAATTGTTCTCTGTACAGAGTCTTGAGAGTATATAGAACTGAAAGCAAGAGAGTCGCCTTCAACGTCAGCAAGATGTTATCCGCTATCCCCACGCCTGATGGAGAGGTACAGTGTAACCATAGCTTTCTCAATTTAGTGAATTTTGTTGCTGTGATTATTTTGAGTAGATACATTTCTACGCTAAATTAAAAGAAAACCTCCCGACTATGATTTAGACTTCATTATAGACATCTCTGTTTCTCAGAGCAAAACTTACCGCATTTATCACGATGACAGCATGAAATCTTTCTTCCGGAGACTTTCATTTACACCTGATGGCTCCCTCCTCCTCACCCCAGGTCTGTGTCAGTGTAGTCTTTCTAAGAATTTGTGTGAAAATTTTTATATTTTGTACATTCTGATTGTTTTGTGTGTTCCATTTTTCAGCTGGTTTGTAGAGGTTGAGGGGTTCTTGTACACACATACTACTTCTCTAGGAAGAACTTAAAAGGTATATATATTTTACAGGGCCAGGCTTTGTGATGTCCAGTTCTATGTAATCTAGTTGTATTGTGTAATTATCCCCGTCATGTGGCTCAGAACTGACGTTAACAGCAGGACAACACTGATCTGGACCTTGCATATACATGGAAGCTCAGTCTGTGAATGCTAAGATTACCACTCCGAGTTTCTGGGAAACAAATGCATAGTTTACTGATTGACCAGTTTTACATACAACATCCTAATGGTCGTTAGGATACATTCCCACTTGTATACTCCCCTTTAGCTTTAAATCGGAGAAACACAGTAAAGTTGCGACATAATCCCCATACCCCAGTGTCTTTTATATTTTGGCAAATTGCTTTTAGATGAGATGTTGAAGAGATAGCAATTACTAAATTTTTTTTTTTTTTTTTTAATGTTCGAAAAAAAAAAAATGTCGAGTTTTCTCTTGGCTAGTGGCATGCTGGTGCCGCGCATCTTGTGTGCAGAACGCTGCCCCCCAAATGACATCACAGGGAACGACATCTCCCGTGATCATCTGGGGCAGCTGATCGCCATGGATAATGCCCCAATAATCTGCCTTACTGCCTTAGTATGTAGTATCTGTAGGATCTATCGACAACCTATGGTTAACGTACCTATGGGGTCTAAAAATGTAACAAAATAACAAAAGATATAATAAAAAAAAACCTAAAATTCAATCCCCTCTTTCCCTAAACTGATCAATATAATCATACACATAGGTATCGCGCATTCCGATAAATGCCCAATTTATCAACAATATCAAATGTCTATCCCTGCGGTTTAACCCATTGATGGAAACTAGTGCCACTTTTTTGTGCCTTTGATAAGAAAATAATGTCAATAAAAAGTGATCAAAGGCATACAGTCCTAAAAATAGAAGCTTGAAAATGTTATCGGTCGCAAAATGACACCACATACAGCTCATCGCCAGCAGATGGCAAAATAAAAAAATTGTTCAGTGTTTTTTGGTGAAGTATAAAACTAAAACCCACATACAGAATTTGGTGTCTCCGTGATCGTACTGGCCCAAAGACATTAAGTAGACGTCATTTGGGCGTACAGTTGAGATAGCCTGTATAATCCAAGCCCACAAGAAAAACGTTGCAAATACGGTGTTGGTAACCAACTAGCTGCATTGGGATTTTTGTTCTCCCCGCTTCCCAGTACATCGGGCATGGAATATTCATACCAATCACTGTTAAGTGCGTTTGTTACACAGAACACAGGCCCATCCGCTCTGTACGTGGAAAATAAAAAATTATAGATTTTTTTTAATTGGGGACTAGAAATGGAATGCAAAAACGAAAAAGGGCTGCAGCGGACAACGGTTATTAATGTTTCCACTGATTGCTGAATAGTTGGTGTCCGATCCCCCATGTGTGAGTAGAGCATTGGTTACTATGCCTTTATGTTCAACTGTATCTGCATAAAAACAAAACATGTTTTCTCTCCAGCTATACGCATCTGCCTTGTCCGGAAAGGCCACACTTGCGATTCGATGCGGTCCAGTTTTTTATAGTTGAGACCGGATGTAAAGGTGATTATTTAAACCCTCTCATATGCCTTGCTTTTTAGTTGTACATAAATGGCTGTAAGATGTAAAATTTGTGTCCCATAAGTCTAACGCCGGGGGTTTCCAACTTTTATGGAAATCCGAATGTAGGACTTCTTAAAGTGGTTTTAACCAAAAATATTTGTGGATTTATCCCCCTATCAATACTGCCCGACCCTCGCACCGCTCATGGCGTTCATAAGCTCCTAAGTGATAGAGTCAAAGGTTGGAGTGTGCCTTTTGCCTTATTCATTCATAAACTTCAATGAACTGCAGGCAAGAAATTTAAGAATATAATTCTTATTTATTAGCCTACGATTCGTCAGGCGCTGACAGATTGGTCCAAATTGGTCCCTGTCCCAATGAGGTCTCAAAATCTAATCAACCAGATTGTTTTTGGAGGGTGGGGAGGCGTGGCCTGAATGTCTGTGTACCAGGGTGACATCATCAAAGGTCCTTGAGCTACTTTAATAGAAACTATACCCCATGTACATAATCTGACGGCACATAAACAAGTCAGCAGCTCCTGGACTCTATTCCTCCCATGCAGCTGCTGTGTATTTGATGTGATATAATATGCTGGATTTCATGACTATATGGCTTAGTTGTACAGTTCCTGAATGCAACAAATCTATAGTACCTGTGATATCCCCTGGTCACATACCTTATAAGCTCGATACACAGATAGGGTGGGAGGAGCTGTTGTCAGCCTGAGTAGGACCACACCCATCGTACTCACGGTAGCCCCTGTTTAGTTACCGATACCACTTAACAGTGAATATAGTGAGAATCTCAGGGCATATATTTTTAGCTACAACAGGGTGTCACATAGTTTTAAGCCTCTATAGACCCTGTCACTACCTGTATTTGTAGAAAATAGTGTTGACGGGTTCCTTTAAAGATCCCTCCTGGGCACTTGTTACTTCATTGGGAGAATGTTACTACACTTCATGCTACTTAGTTTTTTCCTTATGTCAACGCTCCTGTTTGCACTTTTCCAGATGACGGAGAGGGCGCCACAGCGAGATCTTCCTCTCATCCCTTATCGGATATGCTTTTTGCTGTTGCCTGGTCAGAAGTGCCGTCTTTTTCTATGTCGCAGTCGCTTTCCCTTTTGTTAATGTTTCCAATGTGCATTACACCCCTGATGCCTATCGTGTAAGACAAGTATCGTAAGTGCCATTACGGTTGAACATGTTGGCAGACACGCTTAGCAGCTGTATGATTACTACTACTACTACTCTGGGAGATTAGTTGTTAATCGTTTCGCTTTCCTCTTCCGCTCAGGTCCGGTGTACGGTAACGTTTCTATCAATCTCCCCACGATGGATATTGCTCATTTGTGACTTTGGATGAAGGTGAACTTGGAGTTCCTCTTAAAGATGAAACGCTTATTTTGAGTCCTCCTTCTACCACAGAGAAGAAAGTGCCAGGAACTCAGACAAGTAGTCTCTCCCAATTTTACTAGTCGGTGTGGCTGACCCTTCTTGCTCGCCTGCAGAGACAGGCAAGTCCATCCACTCCTATGCTGAGGCACCACAGGCCTAGCAGCAGTCAGCACCAGCACACGGTGGGATCACATGATCCCCCTGCCACCCTCGACCTCCGAGACGAATAACTTGCAAAACACAGGCGGCAACCACCCAGAAGATTGCTCTTGATAGACATTGAATTCCTGGGAGCAAATCCAGCACAAACTGTACTAAAGAATTGGCATTCTCTAACTAGCAATGTCGGGCCTATGTTCTAGTCCACCTTAGTTGGGTGATTGTTCTTTTGAATGCTCATTTCCACTCATCGGCAGGTGACTATCCATTAGTTTGTGTCATTCAGTAGGCTTGAAGTCAGAGGCTATGTGTTTTTATCTGCTAGGCTACTAGATATTTGCATATGAACAGGGATGATGTTGGTGTTTTTGCGCTTACTTTTTGGCTGTATTCCATTAGGATCTCTGGAAACTCTTTTCTTTTAGGAAATAAATCTGATTCCTGTAAAACTAATTACCAAGCACCGGAACCACTCCGCACATCCCCCAACCCTGAGCCAGGAACCCGCTAGTAAGGTAGTAATCATTATCTGAATTATCGCTATAACCTTTTCAAATGTGTTGAGGGCATTTTTATGTCTGCTGCATAATCCCCTGAGAATAATTGTTGAGATGTGGGGAGTTTACTCTTCTAATTATGAAGCAAGAGGCTTGAGAATTGTCTGTTGTATTTGAGAAATCGGCCAAATTTGTATGTCAAAGCTAGCTTTTGTCTCGCCAAATCCTTGAATGATTTGTCAATCCGCCAATAGTGGATCATCTTGGTTTTTCTTTGGCATCCCAACATCCATGTGAGAAGCCTTACAATATGGCTCGATTCCTCTACACCCAAGATCTCACCCACTTTAAGATCCCCTACAACTTTTGGTATTGTAGCTTAACTAAATATAATGTTGTCCAATTCATGGGTTTGTTCTTTGTGTTTACAACCTTCCCTTACCCCCCATCTCCATACACACACCTCTATTTGATCTGTAACCTTGCTTATTTCCTTATGCTTTCAATTGAAGACTTTTTTTTGTAAAGTCATGTGATATGACACTTTATTATGGAAATGTCATCGTATACATGTTTTTTGTACAAATTTAAATTCGCTTAAAACCAGTCTTGAGTAGTTCTGAATAGGAATGTGAGTGTAACTCTTATGACTTATGACGCTATAATGTGTCACCCCAGGTCTGTGTCAGTGTAGTCTTTCTAAGAATTTGTGTGAAATTTTTTATATTTTGTACATTTCTGATTGTTTTGTGTGTTCCAATTTTCAGCTGGATTTGTAGAGGTTGGAGAGGCTCTTGTAAACACAACATACGTCTTCTCTAGGAAGAATCTTAAAAGGTAATATATATTTTACAGGGCCAGAGCTTTGTGATGTCCAGTCTAAGTAATCTAGTTAAAAAAAAAAAAATTTTGTAGAGTTTTCTCTTGGCTAGTGCATGGGTGCCGCCATCTTGGTGAATATCGTCATTCCCTGTGATGTCATCTGGGGGCGGCGATCGGCATGATAATCCCCACATACTGCCTTACTCTAGTATTGTAGTATCTGGTAGGATCGATCAGACAACCTAGTGTTAAAGTACCTATGGGGTCTGAAAAATAGTAAAAATATCAAAAATTATAATTAAAAAACCTAAAAATTCAAATCCCCCCTCTTTCCCTAGAACTGATATAATGATACACATTGGGTATTGTAGCATCCGAAAATGCCCAATTTATCAAAATATAAAGTTTCTTCGCTGCGTTTAACCATGTGACGGAAAATAGTGCCCAAAGTCGAAAATGGCACTTTTTTGCCGTTTTGAATAATATAAAAAAAATTAAATAAAAAGTGATCAAAAGGTCATACAGTCCTAAAAATAGAAGCATTGAAAATGTTATCAGGTCGCAAAAAATGACACCACATACAGCTCAGCGCCAGCAGATGGTTTTAATTTTTTTAACCAACTTCGCTACATTTGGAATTTTTTCCCGCTTCCCAGTACTCGGCATGGAATATTCAATACCATCACTGTGAAGCGCAGTTTGTTACACATAATATAGCGGGGCCTTCAGCTACCCCCTAACCATAGGTGGCAATTCCACTCCCACCCACTACATGGCGGGCCATTCCAGCTCACCCCATGAACCATATTAGACCGATCCGCGTCCACCCACATAACCATAGGGTTGGGCCTTTCAGTCCACCCACATTTGTACATAGTACTTATCATGTATCTCACCGTTAGCTGCCATTTGACGCTGCCACCTTACATTAGAATCTCCATACAGGTGAAAGTCCAAAATACCTGAGGGTAGGGCTTACAACATAAGACGGGACTCAATTACCTTTCTCAATTAAAGGAGGGCAACTTAAAATTAATACACAACACAAGAGGGTCGTGACTCTAAGACCACCTACCAATTTTTGACCCCTAGATAAAGACCACCAAAAATTGGTGTCCCAAAGCACAAACCACACAGAAAGCTCCTGTGAAGAGATAAGCGTACCACATCCCCCACCGGGTCCTGTCCTTTTGCTTGGCCTGCAGCACCATGCCCGTAATAACTTGAGTGGCTGGCAGTTGTGGCCAGGTACTCTAGTTACGGTGCTTGTTGATGGGACCGGAGTGGCTGACCCCACGAGCCTGGCAGGCTCCAGCAGTGTGAATGCAAGAATATATTGGGGGGGGAAGCTGATTAGCTGGTTTTTTTCCCTGTGCAGCCCTGAAGTCGTCAGTCTGTGTCTTGGTAGATGGATTGTGTTGCCCCTTGCTGAAATGGCGTACAGCCGTACAGGGACCAACGATGCATTTTTGCAAAACATTACAGTTCGTTATATTCGAACCAAAAGCAGACCGGGCCAAACGATCGTTTCAGATGCCGGATTACTGTAGAGCCCGGATCGGAGGAGTGATCTTGGTCGGGACCTCAAGATTTTTGTCACCTTTGGGTCACCACCTGGTTCCGGGGCAGCTGGGATGAGCTGTGTCCAATTGCTGGAAGCTGCAGCTTTTGCTAGGTGGTACTATGTGTGAGACACATGAGGTGTTATCTCACACTGTCTCTGTGTCGCTCTTTGTCAAGAGATCTCCTCAGTCAGGAGCTTGACCCTGAGAGCTTGCCATGAGTGAAGCTGGGCCTAAAGAAGGCCTGTGGCGAGCGTGTGCTCTGAGGTCATCTCTGGTACAGCTTTCGTGAAAAGAGATGTTTCCTCTAGGAGAGCTGAGTTCCAAGAGAGCCTCTCTTGGGAGAGGTATGGTAAAAGAGCTTGTCTTTCCTGTCAGGGGTGTTTGTTCACTCTGGTCAGGTGTGGCTTCCTCTCCATTCACACTCAGTTACAAAGGTGGAAAAGCCATTGGCTGCTACATTCAAACGAATACCCTTGCCTATCCAGCGTATCTACCGCTGCTAAGTACTCTATCTGACCTATATGCCCTGAAGTGAGTTGTACATGCCACCTGCTGGGACACAACCGACAGAGATCTTATGCGCAACTACTCCTCTGCCTATGCGATCGCAGGGGTGTTGTCCGCCACGTTACGGATATCCATGTATTCTTGTGGTGACATGTGGTTAGATGTCAGGGTACGGTGACGTCCCTGATCTTCTTCATGTCAAGGGGTTACGTGTTCCACTGGAATTCTTTGGGCCCAGCACATAAGATTCTATTGTCCCCCATCCATCAACCACTCGAGGAAAGTAGCCTCAAATTGGGGTTATCTTCGTTGACCTTTAGTTTATATGTATTGGGTTAGAGCTGGATATTGGAACCAATTCCTCGGTGGGCAGTGGTGTAACTAGAAGTTGATGGGCCCCGGTAAGTCTGTGCCAGCGCCCCGGCTAAATGTAGGTTTAGAAGTAAAGTCTGCTCATATGGGAAAGTGCTACCAAACGGCCTCCTAAACCTCTTTACCCGGTGGACCGCACCCTCTGCACCCCGCAATTTATGCCCCTGCGCAGGGGGGGGGGGGGGGTACAAAGGATGCCTTAATTCTATAAAACTTTTTTTGATTCGTGTGGCGGGAAATCCCAATCCCATTGTGAATGGTACCAGAGCTGCGTATGGCCGGCCTCAGGTGACTTGTCGTCCTCCATCTTTCCTGATCGTTCATATACATTTGTGCCAATATCTATGAGCGGAGGTTCTGGAGAGTCAGGCGAGCTGGATCAGAGTGACCCCCAATCATCTCACATTACCTCACCCCCCGCTGCTAATGGCTCGTTATGATATTGTGCAGCTAAGATCTTCTCTATCCTAAAGCATAGGTTAGTTGTCCATCCTGGACCTGCGTACCATACGGGGCACTCTGAGGGTCCTAAGGGCGTGGTTATAAATCCTAAGGTGGGGCTTGTGTCAGAAAACTATTAGTAACAAATAGTTTATCTAAACTTCCTAGAGTACTTTTTCATGGTTTCAATATGTCTTTACTTACGTACCCAAGATTACGAGGAAACCAACCCTGAATGGATTTCCGCTGTGCCGGGTACATCGCGCCGCACCGGCATGTGGTGCTGTTCTCGCAGGCTGCATCTCCCTCCCGGCCACCGTTGGCGCTGCAGCGGCCGCCCTCCAATCGACAGCGCAGAGACGCGCGGCGTGAAAACTTCTTCAGTCAACCTATACCGGCCGTGGACCGTCCTGAGGTAATCCCCAGCTCCCGGCACCACCGCGACCCCCAGCCCACGAATAACCACCTCACGCCTCATATACCATATTCTCTATGAAGGCTCTTCTGCTTATCCGACGATATTATTATGTCCGTGGCTTACTTTCAACACACCAGCAACGGGGACTGACTCTTGCCTTTCTATTCGATATCTTGTGTATCTGAGGCCTCCATGATTAAGACCGATTCCCATACAATCAACTGTCCCACATGTTCTCCTGTCTGCGTTAAATTATATCAGGACTACACTCCCACAGTCCCAGCTTCGCAGTAGGGATAATGGTGGTGATATTACGTATTTACTTGTACTAAAATAACTTATTATCGTGATGATGTAGCAGAGCCCATTTATCGTGTGGACGTGCACCCAATACTCAAATATTATGTAATCTGGGACCCACCACAAACGGGTCGGGGCGAAAACTGAAGAAAGCAGGGATAAGAGAGGAGCGATAGAACAGAATAGAAAGTAAAAGCTTGGAGTATATGGGAAGGGGCCGCGAAAAAAATGGAAAAGGATTGCATAGAAGGAGCATGGCCGGCAAAATGGAAAGAATCTGGGACCAGTATTGGGAAATCCCGTAACAAGGTGAGTAATGGGGACCCCTGGACAAAGAGAGTCGACCAAATGCACCAGCAAGGAGAAACCCCCTTCCCCAACGATCACAAAATTCGTACCGTCAGGAGTCTGTAGGAGATTAGCAAGAATCACTATGAAAATAACCTGAGCTTACATGGCGTTCACTGACAGCTAGCGAGTCTTAAAATGTAGGGTTAATCCCCCTGGGATGGAGGGGAATGGGTAATAAGCCCCTCATTACTGGAGCAGGTGGGAGGCCCGACTGGCATTTTTGTACACATGTTTCAGGCCCGGCAAATGGCTGCTGAATACCCTTCCTTTATCAAAATGAGGGGGTCCTATTAGTAACTATGAACGGCAAATACTGACAATAATGGGAATAAGCCTTTAAAGGAGTTTACTACTAACACGGCTCTTAAAGGGGTGTTATAGGGATATATGAATGAACACTGACATGATTGAGCTGTGCGCCATTAGCTCTATGAGGACCTAGGAGTCGTGGTTTGTGCTGGACCATTCCGGTCAATCATGACATTGCTGTGACCCCCCATCAGAACATTATCCGCTAATACAGTAGACTACTCCTTCCATGGGGTTGCCCTTCAATATTTCACCAAGGAGCAGGTAGTAACCACTCGTACCTAATCTTAAGGTTTTTGAATGCTGGATTTTGTTTTTTGGCGGGTCATATATAGCTTCGTCCTGTCCAGGTTTTGGGTCCGGCATCAAGTCAGAAGTTCCAGAGGCACTGACTTGCTTGTCTCCAATCAGTAACATCCTAACATCCCTTCATTTTTCTATGGTCTTCTGTGTTGCCCATGGGTCAGGATCCTGTATTCCTTTTTAAACCCCTTTGGCCTCCAGTGGTTTTCCGTTCCTGGCTAGAACCGGCATCTATTTCGATGGACACGATGGTAGATTTAACCAGCAAATCCATCATGATAAACCAGTGACACTTGCTCAAAGATCGAGGCCCGGGACCTGTGGGAATCTTCTTATATTGTTATCATGGCTACAATCCAGCTTTTATTTTTATGCTATTGGCCATAAAGGCTTTGTGGGCATTACTAGAGCCCCTCCATGTGTAGCTTCACAGGCACCTGCCCTGTGAGAAACACTCCCCATCCTACTTTGAGATTACAGCTGATGGGGGGGGGGGGGGAAGACAGTGTAACAGCCTGGCTGCACAAGGGATTATGGTGACACCCCCTTGACCTTCAGGCTCATCAGAATATTGGTAAGTATTTTTAATGTTAGATGAAGGGGGCCATGGATAATAAGTGCATGGACTTAGGTATGTCCCTTGGTTTTTGATGTAGATTTCCTTTCGGGTTATGTTCTTCAGCCCGGTGGAAGTGGGTTTCAGTCCTTGCTTCACCACATTCCCTCCTTTCCTTTCCTTCGATCACTTTAACAGTACTGTGTTCATTAGGACATATTTCTAGTAGGAATATCCTACAAACTGGCATCAAAAAACCAGCGCCTGGTACTTACTCATTAACACCCTACAATACAGGGGACCTAATCTGATTGTTTTGAGACTATAGTATACTAATAATCTCTATCCCCTCCTCTTTACTGTCCGAAATAAGCTTATTACCTGGGAGATTTTACGGCACACCCGGGATCCGTTGTGAAATAGTGTGATTTCAGCAGGGCAACACAATTTAACATACTTGTGGCTCAGCCGGGTGGACATGCGGTGCGGTTGTAAGTCACCAGCACGTTATTAAAGTGAAAATCCTACGCACTGCTTGATCTTTGTCTACCATGCTGATAAGTGCCGAGAGAAATCATGACGTTGCGTCTCTCGGTCCCTGGAGGAGACATGAGGCATATGGGTATAATTCCAATGAATCCCTGTGACTACTGTTCGCAAATTAACCCACCAAAAATACATAAAGACTTCACTAAAAGCATACAAAAGCATGCCTGTATCCCTAAAGGGTTTTCCTTTTCGTGGTTGCAATGTTCAGAAGTATTAGTTTGTAACTTACATGCAACCCCCTGAGACGCGTCCAACGAACTAAATAACTGTGCAAGTAAATTTTTACTGCGTTTGCCCTACCATCCCTTTTAATGATTGACAGTCTCATGCTGTGACTGCTGCTCTGTTATCATTGCACTTCAATGTCGGGTAACCAATTAATGTCTGTTACATTGGCACCGCTACTCCTTTTCTGATCTGATCACATGGGTTACAGGCAGCCTCCATGGCTTCTACGCCTCCCCAATCCTTCATGGAGGCTGCTGTGATTTATGTAATCGATACAATACTGTGATAACATTGCCAAGTCATGTCAATGTAGATGAACGTCAACCTGGTCACATTACCGGCTCAGAGAGGCATTGGCATTTGGAAGATTAAATTGGGAGGGTCTGCCTTGGCAGGACACGCACCCCTCATGATTGCCGATAATATACAGATACATTTGGACCTATCGGAATATGAGGGGAAACATTTGTTTTTTATAGGACTCTATGTGAACCATCAGTAGTTGTACATGTGAAATGGTGACGGTTCCCTTTAAGTTGCTTAGTTGGCAATACCACTACTAACGACCATGGTTAGGTGTTGAGCTGTGTTCCTGGAATAAAGCAGCCATGTTTTTTCAGTCACCTTGGTGACGCCCTTAAAATAATGTTTATAGGTGCAGTAAGACAAATGCTGCCTAAGTTGTGTCAATAATACAGACCCCCCCCCCCCCCAACCTTGGTTCCAGGCTGTCCAGTACCCCCTACCACCACTAATAACTAATCACTTTTCGATGCTTTTCGTTAACCCAGGGCTTTCATTACTGCGGCTCATCACTGACTGTTAGTGGCGGAAAAGAAGAAGTGGGTGAATCTATAGTTGCTTATGGATTTGTATAAGGTAACCAACAGCAGTTTTTATATCATCACTTTGTTTTCAATCCATGGAATAAACGAGGAAAGTTCATTATTGTTTGGTGACCTAATGTCAGGAGAAAAAGCATAGGAATTTCTTATTTTCTTTCCTTTCTTTTGTTCTCATCTGGAAGGTGGAGAACAAGAAGAAGGGAAGCTGTGGTGAATTTTTAGCCGCTCTCAGAAAAAAAAAAAAAAAAAAAACCGTCACCAAGGCTGTCACGTTGTGCATCTCTCCCAATGGGGAGATTTGGCGTCAGGTGGAGACGGTAAGTTGCACTTTAACATCTCAGCACTATCAATGCGTGTTCCCTATATTGGTTTGTTGCTAAAAGCTAAAATTGCTAGGATATTTTTTTATTCTTTCACCATTTCTTAACTAATGCAAATATCCACAGTGTAAGTTTGACCTGGATATTCCTGGAAAATGGCCCGATTCCGCTTAGGCGTTGCATGTCACTGGGGGCGATTCTGTCTTGTTGCGTTTCGTCAGGAAGAATTGATGCTAACAACTGCAATAAGTTGGCGCCACAAGCCTTAGGTACAGTGGCATAATTCATATAAGGCTTATCCGCATTGTGAAACTTCTATGGCTCGTACCTTGGGGTAAAAGAGGGAGTAGTTGTTAGTTCAGACTGTTAGGACAGCCAAAATCTTCTGTGTCTGCAAGTCTTAGTATGGTATTGGGTGCTGCTGGTAGATCTAGACCTCTTAAAACTACAAACATGCAGGTATCTAAGTAATGGTCTCTCGAGAAACTCCAGCAGGTTGGTTGATGAGTCTGGTCTGTTTTCATGTACCCCCCCTTTTGCTATAGCAGCAATTTTCAGTGCAACATTGTCAATCTTGCGTTGGTTGGCTTGGACATGTCCTGTGTAATCCTCTCCTTTATTTGGTGCGCGATAGTAATGGCAGTATTCATTGTTCTTTTCTGTACGATGCTGATACTATTAGTGGAAACAAAGTGAAAACAAAGAAGTGGAATCCACCCTTTTAATGATGAGAGAAAATCGACTTAACAAGGAACCTGGACTGTATTAAAGTCTCTAATGGTATCTGTTTTTACGGGGGCCCCAACAGGGAGTGGTTGATAACTTGGCAACGCAGCTCATGCAAGACCTTTGGCCTCTTTCCAAGCTTTCTACTCTGTAACCGTCCATTGGTGTGGATCCTGTGTGTCATTACGTCTAATCATTTTGGGTGATGTGTTCGTTCCTAGGAGAAGTCCTTTGTCCAGACAAACTACCATATAGATTTCATCATCGGGCTGTCACACTGCATCATTTGATAGCGTACATTGTCTGCTTTATTGGATGATATTTATATGCGTCCTGTCATTTTTCTAGAGATGTTCTGATGCGCTGACTTTAGGTGCGATTTGTTCTCCTTTTGTCATGAAGATTGGCAAACGCAACTTTTGAGGGACCAACTCAGTCTTTCAAGTGACGTTGAACAGACCTAATAATAGTAAAACCCCTTCAACGTATGGAAAGCACTTCTAATTAAGTCTATTAATCCTTTAGTGGTTTCCATGGGTTAAACAATATGGACCCGGCGTTTAAACTTGAAAATTAGGTCCACAACTGACAGTTTCATAATGAAATTAAAGATAAGACCCTCTGCCATTGTTGATGCCATTCTCTTTTCCCCGAGGACTGATACCACCCATGTGTGTAAACTGCTTATGGGCGTGGCCACGGCCGGCATGATGAAGCAGCGCTATTCACAGCAGATTTGATTGGTCACATTGTTCTAAGCTATACTTTATTTATTTAATTTTTGTTAACGGATAATCATGAGGGCTAAAGATAACCCGTCATGCAAATAACCCCCCTAAACTAAATATATAGTTTCCTAAACTGCCATTAGAGAGCATTGCCTGTTCCCTTCTATTGTCCCTCTGACATCCTATAACCGTTAAGCATGATGTTCCTTAAAGCGTAATGTCAAATGACTCTGTGGAGAATTCCAATGAGTCATTAGCAATATTTGCAAGCATGTCCAGCTTATTCATGAGTGGGAGGTCTACAGCCACACCCCTAGTGCATGACTGCAGCCTGTATAATGATTGAGGCTGTAAATATTGCTTTCCTGGTGTCTGGCGGCCACACCCCCTGCAGCCTGTGTGGGCAATGTGTGTGCTGGTATAGGAGAGATACAGCCCTCCAGCGCCAGCTGTTCAGCATAACAGGTCAGATTTCATGTGAGCTGATTCTGTTGTCTCTCACCTGTTATATAGGAGGATGGCAGGGCATGTCAGGCAGATGTCCACACACACACGACCATGCTTTACTATACTTACACACATACAGTAGGAGGCAGGATTAAGGAGGGGTACAGGGTGACATCACTGGCCGCTGTACCATTTGACCATGCCTCGATTTACGGATATAAAGAATGGATGATTTGTCGATGATTAATTTATGAATTGGAATGAACGATAAAGGCTGCGATGGATCCTTGTAGCTGTCCTAGCAGGTATGAGTGAGTAAATGCAGAGACTGATTACAGTGTGCCTTTATTTTGACGGTATTAATATACAATAAAGATGAATTATTTTTGGGTTCTAAAGCTTTCATGAATTTTTTACTATTTCAGGGGGACACAAACAAAATCCAATTTTTTTTTATTTGCATTTTTGCCCCCCACCACACCTAATTTAAAATAAATTACTATATTTAGTCCCTGGTTCACTACGATTGGCGGTGAACCCTTTAATATAGTTTTGTCTTATCTTTGCTCACTTTTACTGACGGACCGACTATTGGGAAAATCGTCATTGTTTTTACTATTGATTAACTTTTCGGGCCATGCTTCTGTAGTTTTCCTGGTTGCCAGATCGGGTTGAGGGCTACTTGTTTTCGAAAAAAAAAACGAGTTTTGTTCTATTCAGTCTTATCATGATTAGGGAACTAGCTTTTTTGATCACTCTTCACTTCTTTATTTTGTGAGGTGCTTGATGACAAATTGTGGATATTACGGGAAGTTTTCGTGTTTTTTTTTTTTCCTTTACGTCGCTTATCACCTAGCGGTCAATCATCGATTTAAGATTTATTCTTACACGATTATAGAACGGATTCGTGATAGCCCAATATGTTACATCTTTTTTGGTGTTTTAATGCTTATTTGCATATCACCATATGTGTAACTGGGGAGATTATGGCTTTTTATTTATTTAATTATTATTAGTAATAAGTTATTCTTTTTTTTTTGTTTTTTATTATTCATTTGCTATCGCTTTGCGATCGCTTTCAGCTTTACAAGCCTTTACACTGCAATACACTTATGATTGTTGTAATAGTTGATAAGCATAGCTCTATTTACTTACAGCCGGGTCTCCAGGAATGGCATAACCTGACGGAAAGAGCCAAGGAGCAGTCTCTGTACTCGCTCGACCCGGGGCAAGCGGCAGGAGGGATCGGATCCACCCTGTAAGACACCGTAGGGGTCCGATCCATCGGTGGTGACACTTACAACGCCGCGTTTTTTTTTCCGATCCCGGTGTGTTAGTGCCAGGGTCTGGCTGTGAATCAGCACCCTGAAACACCACACCCACGCGACTGTTGTCCCGATCATCTTCTGACGGGCCGCCGTAAAGGCATCGCGTCAGAAAAGTGCCTTGTGACCGCCTTGAAACCCGATACAGTCGGTCTAGGGGTTAAAGCATGCTTGGGCATAGATGAATCCTCTTAATAATAACAAAAAAGGTGTATTTCTGCTGTGCTGGAGTCTAAGCTACAATCAGATGAACGTGTGCTGCTGTACCCGTAGCATTGCGGGTATGTGTCGCGCTGGCTCACCCCCCCCTTCCTCCACACGCGATGTATGCTCATGATGCCGGTATTCATGGAAAGATGGGTTGCCATGTCCTTACCGCTCTGTGCGCCCATTGCTGCCTGATGGGGTCTATATACGTCCCAAACGGCCGTCTGGAATCGCTAAGTATGCCCGAATTTTATTTTTTTTTTGTATAATTTTTTTTTTTTTTAATTGGGTTTCGCACTGGATTCTTTATAGAATGGAGTGAAACACAAATTTTACTTGGGAAGAGGCCAAACTTACTTTTCTTTATTTTATAGAGGCCACTTGGAAGAGGGTATTGAATTATGCTGTGCTCTCGACACAACTTCACTGTATCTGTCAATCGTGGATAATTCAGCTCATTATGTGGGATGTTGTTAAAGGTGAGATACTATTACATCCTCGATTAGTTTTGGTTCATTCTATTACACCCATTTGCATTACTATTATAAGGACTTTTTACTTTGCTTGGTGTGGGCCACATTAGCCAGTCTCATGTGAATGGACCTATAAACTGGTTGTAGGGTCAGATAAGGCTTATAGTGATCAGCTTTCCACACAATTTGCCAAAAGGACCATTTATAACCGTCCCTGACCGCTGTCTTGTATTTAGTGGCGCTGTACCCTACGTACTGCTCTGACATGTTTGATTTCAACGCAATATTCATATTGTCAGCTGCCAAGCTGAGTGACAACCTACATTTGGTCATGGCCTGTACTTGGGGCTGGCTTCAGTTTGCTGATTTAGTTTTAGAAATAAAGAGCACGTTTTATATATCTGCAGCGACCTCAAAAGATCCACTACTGTCTCTGGTTAAGGCAATCATAAAAAGTAATTTATTCCATGCCACCCACCTTTCTGAGCTGAGGACCTGAGTGAATTATAATGTAATAGCTCTTTAGCCTACTATCAGTCTTGATGAGTTGTGTATACCCTATGCCTCAGGGTCATTAAATAGATCTGTGTCCAGACTGTCAAGATGATTAAATAAGTAGCAGTGGATCTGGCTTCTCATAGTATAGTTTTTCTAGTAATGAACTATGTACGTGCTCTATTGTGCACAGTTTTGTCTTTTGAGGGCAGAAATTTTATATTTATTGGGCTATACGGCTATTTGCAAGGGTTTAACCCCGGGATCCTCTGGGATGAGACATTGCCCAACACTAGCTGTACCGGTGGGTCTTACTATATGGAGAATCATACGTTTACAGATAGTACTTTGTGTCCTCGCGAGTCTATTCCTGTCTTGTATGTCCAGCTTGGACCTTCAGTGTAGAAACCTGAGGGAATGTGACAGATACGGGACACATGGGTATCCATCGTGTGCTGTGGCCCCAGACTCTATTGTTTGTGGCTGAGTACAGCAATGATTCATGTGAGCTGTGAGAAACAGCATTAATGCAGAAGACATTCGCAGCTTTGGACTCATTCACACCACTGATATCTGCAAATGAACGCATACTTTTGTGTCACTGGGTAATCCGACCGACCTGACTTGTGGTTGTCGACTTAATGAAAAAAATAGTGCATGCTCGCATGCTCGACTTTTTTTACCATCATGAACCAGCAACGCACATGTGTCGAAAAGGAAGAGCAATGGGAAGAGCCACATAACACATGCAGGGGCAAAGTAATGCTTCTTGAATCTGGATGCATACTACCTGGAAAAAATTGCGACATGGAAAATCAAAATTTGCATGTTAACATTGACTTGCTCGGTGTAAGGGCTTACGTTGGGTAATTAATGATTAAATGTTTCGCATGTACGAGTCTTTGATGAGTATGATAGAACTGAAAGGCAAAGATAGTCGCCTTCAAACGTCAGCGAAATGGTTATCCGCATCCCCATGCCCCACGCCTATAATGAGGGTACAGTGTCACCATAGCTTTCTCAATTTAGTGACTTTTGTTGCTTGGTGTTTTTTGATTAAGTACTTTCTGAGCTTGTAAATAAGAAAACCTCCTGGACTATGATTTTAACTTCATTAAGACATCTCTTTGCTCAGAGTCAAACTTACCCGCTCGATTTATCCACTATGACAGCAGGAAAGCTTCTTCCGGAGACTTTCATACACTACAATGATGGCTCCCCTCCTCTCCTCAACCCGACCAGGTCGTGTCAGTGTAGTCTTTCTAATTCTAGAATGTGGGAATTTTTTATATTTTGTACATTTGCTGATTGTTTTGTGTGTTCCAATTTTCGCTGGTGTTGGTAGAGGTTGAGAGGTTCGTGTACACACATACCTTACCTTCTCTAGGAAGACTTAAAAGGTAATATATTTTACAGGGCCATGGCTTTGTGATGTCCAGTCTATTGAATCTAGTTGTATTGTGTAATTATCCACCGTCATTGGCTCAGAACGACGTAACAGCAGGCAACTAAACCTGACTCGGCCTTCATTACATGGAAGCTCAGTCTGTGTATGCAAGATTACCACGCCGAGCTTGTCTGGGGAACACAAAGCATAGTTTACTGATTGACGCAGTTATAATACAACTCCTAATGGTCGTGTAGGAGACATTCCCGACTATGTATTACTCCCCTTTAGACTTAAATGGAGAAACACAGTAAAAGGTTTGCGACATAATACCCCGAACCCCAGGTCTTTTTTTTTGGCATAATTGGCTTTTAGAGAGATTGTTGAAAGATGCAATAGCTAAATTTTTTTTATGTTTTTTTTTAATGTTCGACAAAAAAAATAAAAGTGAGTTTTCTCTTGGCTAGCTGCATTGATGGTGCCGCGCATCTTGGTGCAGAACGCTGCCGCCCGCAAATGACTCACAGGGAACGACATGTTCCGTGATGCATCTGGGGCAGGCTGATCGGCATGATAATGCCCCACATAACTGCCTTACTGCCTTAGTATGTTAGTTCGGGTAGGATCTATCGACAACCTATGTTAAGTACTCTATGGCGGTCTAAAAATGTAACAAATACAAAAATATAATAAAAAAAAACCTAACAATGTCAATCCCCTCTTTCCTAAACTGATCTAATCAAATCATACACTAGGTATCGCGCAATCCATAAATGCCCAATTTATCAAAATATAAGTGTCTTTCCACTGCGGTTTAACCATTGATAAACTAGTGCACTTGTTTTTGCCTTTTTGATAATCGAAAATTAATGTCAATAAAAAGTTGATCAAAGGCATACAGTTCCTAAAAAATAAGCATTGAAAATGTTTCGGTCGGCAAAAAAATGACACCACATACAGCTCATCCCAGCAGATGGCAAAATAAAAAAATTGTTCAGTGTTATTTATGGTGAATGTATAAAACTAAAACCACTACAGAATTTGGTGTCCCGAGATCGTACTGGACCCAAAGACATAATAGACGTCATTTGGGCGTACAGTGAGATCCGTATAATCCAACCCAAACAAGAAAACGGTGCAAATACGGTGTTGTAACCAACTAGCTGCTTGGATTGTTCTTCCCCGCTTCCCATACTCGGGCCATGGAATATCAATACTCATCACTGTTGAAGTGCCGTTGTTACACAGAAACACGGCCCATCTACAGCTCTGTAACGTGGAAAATATAAAAATTAATCGATTTTTTTTAATTGGGGACTAAAATGGAAATGCAAAAACAAAAAAGGGCTGCAGCGGGAAAGGGTTACTGTTTCCACATGATTGCTGATCAGTTGGATGTCCTGAGTCCGCATGTGTGAGTAGAGCAGTGGTTACCTATGCCTTTAGTTCACTGTAGCTGCATAAAAACAAAAATGTTTTCTCTCCAGGCCTGTAGCGCATCTGCCTTGTCCAGGAAAGGCCACACTTGCAGTTCGATGCTGTCCAGTTTTTTATGAGTTGAGACCGGCAAGTAAAGGTGAATTATTTAACCCTCTCATTGCCTTTTTTTATTTGACATAAATGTGTAAGATGTAAAATTTGTGTCCCATAAGTCTACGCCAGGGGGTTTCCAACTTTTATGGAAATCTCTAATGTAGGACTTCTTAAAGTGGTTGTACCAAAAATATTTTGGATGTTATCCCCTATCAATACTGCCCGGACCCTCACACACGCTAATGGGCGTTCATAGTCTCCATAAGTGTATAGAGCAAAAGGTTGAGTGTGCCTTTTGCCTGATTCATTCAATACTTCAATGAGACTGCAGGAGAAAATAATAATAATAATAATTCTTTATTTATATAGCGCCTACAGGTTACGCAGCGCTGCACAGAGCTTGTCAAATTGGTCCCTGTCCCCAATATTTGGGGCGTACAGTGAAATCCGTAAAATCCAAACCCACGAGAAAATGACGCAAATAGGTTTTTTTCACCAATTTCGCTGCATTTGGAATTGTTTTTCTCGCTTCCCAGTACACGGCATTTAATATTAAATACAATAATTTCGAAGTGCAATTAGTTACGCAGAAAAGAAGCCGTCACAAAGCTCTGTACATGTAAAAATAAAAAAGTGATAGATTTTTGAAGGTGGGGACTGAAAATTGCAAACGAAAAAGGGCTACAGCGGGAAAGGGTTAATGTTTCCACATGATGGCTGATCAGTGGGATGTCCTGAGTCCACGTGTGTGAGTAGAGCATTGTTAAGCCATGCACGTTACCTATGCCTTTAGTTGACTGTAGCTGCATAAAAACACAAATGTTTCTCTCCAGGCCTATAGCGCATCTGCCTTGTCCAGGAAAGGCCACACTTGCAGTTCGATGCTGTCCAGTTTTTTATGAGTTGAGACCGACAAGCAAAGGTGAATTATTTAACCCTCTCATTGCCTTTTTTTATTTGACATAAATGTGTAAGATGTAAAATTTGTGTCCCATAAGTCTACGCCAGGGGGTTTCCAACTTTTATGGAAATCTCTAATGTAGGACTTCTTAAAGTGGTTGTACCAAAAATATTTTGGATGTTATCCCCTATCAATAGTATTAGGGATAACAATCTGATCAGTGGGGTCCTAAACTGCCCGGACCCTCACAAACGCTAATGGGCGTTCATAGTCTCCATAATTGTATAGAGCAAAAGGTTGAGTGTGCCTTTTGCCTGATTCATTCAATACTTCAATGAGACTGCAGGAGAAAATAATAATAATAATTCTTTATTTATATAGCGCACACAGATTACGCAGCGCTGTACAGAGCTTGTCAAATCAGCCCCTGTCCCCAATGAGGCTCACAATCTAATCAACCTAAGAGTATGTTTTGGAATGTGGGAGGAAACCGGAGTACCCGGAGGAAACCCACACAAACACGGAGAGAACATACAAACTCTTTGCAGATGTTGACCTGGGTGGGATTTGAACCCAGGACCCCAGTGCTGCAAGACAGAAGTGCTACCCACTCAGCCACCATGCCGCCCAAAGGGAGTTGTGAAATTTCCAACTCTCCCACAGTATTGAATGGAGCATCAAAATGCATACTTGACGTGCAGCTCCATCAATCTGAGAGAACTGGACCCTCCTTCTTGTAAATATGTCGGGTCACAGCATTCAGCGCCCCCTCCAATCCTCTATACATTCAAATCAACATCTAATTTGATCTAACCTAAAACTATTTGCTAAACCTTCAGTCCTTACTTTACCAATATCATAGAATAAGTTATGTTCAAACAACTCACATTTTATCAGGTTACCTTTGTATTCCTTGTTTTGGCTGAAAAATACTATGAGTTCTGATTTAAACTACCATGTCAGTATAGCTTTATTCAACCCTTTCCTGATTAACAACCACATTAGTATTTCCAAAAGTGAAAAGTGATTCCATTAAAGATACCTCCTGCAGCTGTTACATTCATTGGGAAATGTTACTTCGCGCTTTGTACTTAAGTAACGCTCCTGTTTGCACTTTTCCAGATGCCGATGAAGAGGCGCCACAGCAGAGTCTTCTCTCTCTCCCTTATCGGATGATCTTTGCTGTTGCGTCAGAAGATGCCGTGCTTTTCTATGACACGCAGCAGCTTTTCCCTTTTGGTTATGTTTCCAATGTGCATTATCACACCCTGAGTGACATATCATGGTAAGACCAGTGTATCGTAAGATGCCATTACAGGGTTTCTACACCTAAACATGTTTGCAGGACATCGTTGGCAGCTGTATGATTACTACTACTACTCCTGAGATTGTTCGTTAATCTTTTTCCTTTCCCTTCCGCTCAGGTCCAATGACGGGACGTTTCTATCAATCTCCTCCACTGATGGATATTGCTCATTTGTGACTTTTGATGAAGGTGAACTTGGAGTTCCTCTTAAAGAGAAACCTGCATTAGTTTTGAGTCCTCCTTCTACCACAGAAAAGAAGGCCAGGAAATCTCAAGGGAAAAGAGTATCCTCTCCAATTTTACGGGCGGGTGAGCTGACTCCTTCTGCTCGACTGCAAGAGCAGGCAAGTCCATCCACTCCTATGCTGAGCAGACCACAGGCTTCCAGCAGTCAGCCATCCACACCGGTGGGAATCACAGTGATCCCTGCCACCCCGACCTCCGAGGACAGAAAGAACACGCAAAACAAGGCGGCACCACCCAGAAGGATTGCTCTGAATACATTGGAAGCCTGGAGCAAATCCAGCACAAACTGTACTAAGTAAGTGCATATCTCAAAACTAAGCAATGTAACTGGGCCTGATGTTCTAGCCACGGTTAGTTGGGGTGATCGTTCTTTTGAATGCTCATTTCCACTATCTGCAAGGTAAACTATCCATTAGTTGTTGTGTATTCAGTAACGGGAATAGCAGAGGCTTTGTTTTTATCTGCAGCTATAGATAATTTGCATATGAGCAGTGATGGTTGGTGTTTTTGGCTTACTTTTTGCGGTATTCCATTATCTGGAAACTTTTCTTTTAGGAAAATAAATCTGATTCCTGTAAAGACTAATTCACCAAGCACAGAGAAGACCACTCCAGCATCCCCCCAACCCAGCCGAGTGGAACCTGCTAGTAATGGTAAGTAATTATTTTACAATGTAAACCTTTTCAAATGGTTGAGGGCATTTTTATTCTTGCTGCAATAATCACATGAGAAATAATTGTGAGATGTGGGGAAGTATAATCTTCTAAATCTATGAAGAAGAGGCCTTGGTGAGTTGTCTGTTTGATTTGAGAAATGGCAAATTTTGTATAGTAAAGCTTCTGTCTCTCCAAAATCCTTGAATGATTTTACAATTCCCCCATATGTGGATCGTATCTGTGTGTTTTTCTTAGCATCTCCAACATTCATGGGAAGTCTTACAATAATGGCTCGATTCCTCTTACAACAAAATACTCCCCATCTTGTAAGATTCCCTACAACTTTTGTTATTGTATCTTAACCCCTACAGGACTCAGCATCTTTTGGCCTAAAGGACGCGGACCCATTTTTCAAATCTGTCCTGTGTCACTATAAGTGGTTATAGTGTGGGAACGCTAAGAGATATCCAGGGGATTTTGAGATTGTTTTCTCGTGACACATGGTACTTCAAATTAGTTTAAAAATTTGGATGAAATCTTTTGCGTTAAGTTATGAACCTCTCCAATTTTACGAGTGGGCGAGCTGACTCCTTTCTTCGACTGCCCAGATCAGGCAAGCCATCCCAAACTACCTATGCTGAGCAACACCCAAGCTTCCACATCAGCAGCAATCCACCCGGTGGAATGCACAGTGCAATGGCCCTGCCAACCGCCCGAACCTCACGGGACAAAGAAAAAAACACAAAGAAACAAGACTGCACCACCCAGAGATTGCTCTGAGAATTGGAATCCTGTGAGCATGAGCAATCAGCACAAACGGTAGCAATAGTAAGTGCAATCTCTATGCAAAACTAAGCATGTAACTGTGCCTGAGGTTCCTAGCCACGGTTAGTTGGTGAATCGTTATTGTTGAATGCTCCTTTCCACCGATCTGCAAGGTAAAACTAATCACAGTTATGTGTTGGATATGTCATAACGGGAATAGCAGAGGCTTTGTTTTTTAGTCTGCAGCTAAGATAGGAAATTGGCATATGGCATGAATGGTGGTGTTTTTTGGCTTACTTGTTGCTGTATTCCATTTATCTGAAAGCTTCATTAGGAAAATGAAGTCTGATTCCTGTAAATACTAATTCCCAAGCACGAGAAGAACCACTCCAGTCATCCCCCCAACCCAGCGCGAGTGGAACCTGCTAGTTAAATGTAAGTAATCTTAATTTTATACACTGTAAACCTTGGTCAAAGTGGTTGAGGCATTTTATTCTTGCTGCAATAATCACATGAAGAATAATTGGGAGGATGTGGGAAGTATAATCTTCTAAATCTATGAAGAGAGGGCTTGGAGAATTGTCTGTTGATTGATAGTAATGGCAATTTTGTTAGTTAAGCTGTCTGTCTCTCCAAAAGCAAGGGAAAGATATACAATTCCCCATATGTGGATCGTATCTGTGTGTTTTTCTTATCATCTCCAACATCAATGGAAGTCTTCAATAATGGACTCGATTCCTCTTATTACAAACAAAATACTCCCATCTTGTTAAGATTCCCAACAACCTTTTGGTTATTGTATCTTAAATAAGGAACCTACACTCATTGTAGTGGCATTTTCTGATGGAACCCGGGCCCAGCTCAGGCTTGAGCGTGGTGCGCAGGAGCGATGTTCGTTAGGTTTTAACCACGCGTGATGTCGCGAGTTCTAAACTTTTTTAAGCTTTATCCGCGCAGGCAGTACGGCGACTTACCGTGCGCGCGGCTACATAGGAGTGAAGGAGCCGCGCGCACGTTAGCGCCGTAACCTGCCTGCGGCGGCTATAAAGTTTACAAAAGTGGTAAACCGCGTACCGCGGTTTAAAAACACTAACGCAAATAAAGCTCCGTTGTTCCCATCAGAAACCTGCACTACAAGTGGGAGGGTTCCTTAACTAATATAATTGTTGCCAAGTTATGGTTATGTTAATGTTTGTTTATACCCCTTCCCTTAACCCCTTCTCTCATCACCGCCCTCTGTTTGATCTTACCTTGTCTTATCTCCTTATGCTTTCAATTGAAGACTTTTTTCTTTTTTTTTTTTTGTCATGTGATATGGAACTGTCATTGTATACATAGTTTTTTGTACAAATTTAAGTTCATTAAAACCAGTGTTGATGGTTCTAATAGGAAATGTGATGTAAACTCTTATGACTTTATAAACGCCTATAGTGTTCAACAGTAAGTGTTACACATCTGCACCGAGCTCAGCGAGGGGACTCAGCCTTAGATGCTCCACAATTGAGCACAAAACTGGTTGCAAAATTATGGCACAAGCTCGGGCCAAACAGAAAGATGGTGTGAAGTTGGATTAAATCAAATTCATATTCCAGCAGAATATTTTCTAATAAGTCTGGTTAATCATAGCATTGTTTGGTTAATAAGTGACGAGTAACTCTGAATAAATCCTTTAACCCTTTCACGACCCGTGACGTAATGGCACGTCAGGAAGGGGATAACCACGTTTCAGGACATTCACGACCCTTTTTCAATGCAATGCTAACCAGAGGCTTTCTAAATAAAGGCAAAAAATTCTACCTCTGTCCTCATTTCAAAGTGTGATGTGCTCCAAATCCCATCACTTCCCTCTGACAAACTAATAATTATTCAGGTTCCCGTCCCACTTATAGGAAATGACAGCTCTGCCTCCCTGACTGTATACTTATGGTTTGGAGAATATAAATGGTGAGTGGAGATGAACAGACCCCAAATTTAGCTCTATTTATCTCCAATGTTGAGCATAATTATAACCCTATAATCTTTGTGGTCATGTGAAGCTGGGAAAGCGGCTTTATGAGATTGTTGACAAACTGGTAATAAAGAGAAAGCAATGAAAGTATATACAGGAGGTTTGCGGGGAGAGAAAGTTGTGTTTCCAATGAACCAGCGCTTTACAATCGATTACTTCACTTGTACAAAAATTTGTTGGTTCTGCAAAAAAAAAAATTTGAAAAAATGTGTGTCTTTCAGAAAACTCACCGGTTCAGGACCCCAACTGTAAACCCCCAGAGTCCAAGCGTCTGAAAACCGAGAAGCCGCCGTGCATCCAAATAGAAGACGATCCAACTCCCAGCACGGAGGAAGCAAAGTAAAGCTGTCCAGCTGTTGATGTGACTGTCTTTCAGAGTGTCGCGGGCAGGACGGATATACCCTGTATGCACCAGTTCACACACAATGGCCCCTTGTCCTTTTACCCAGTGGATTTGCGCTGGTTTTCAAGCATTTACAAACCGGCTCCTGAAGAATAGATAAAGGGTCTCTAATTACATAGACTCCTGCTTATCTCTGGGGGTCTCGTTGTCATGGTTTATGTTCTGTCATTTACTTATCAGTCCCTCTGCGGAGCAAATCGAGTGCAATAACCACACAGAAGACGGCGAAGAAACCTTCCAGGTACGTAAAGGGGTTACCTGGATGGTAAAAAAAATGGCTGCTTGCTTAAAAAAATAAAACAAAAATGAGAGAAAATCGCCTATTTATTGGTTGGATTTGTTAGTGCAGCTGCACTTCTGTACTGGGCAACCTCCGTAACGTAAATGGCCACTCCTTATGCACCAGACTTGCTGTTCTCTGTTTTGTCTGGACATTTAGGGCAGATCTAGTGTTATACTAATGTTATACCAAATGTTTGGTGCTTACAATAAAAGCAGATCTAGAATTTAATTGATGACCTATCCTTCTGATAAGTCTTCAGTCTAAGATTGACTGGGGTTTGACACCCAGGACCCCTATCAATGAGCTGTTTTTGAACTAGTGCTACTACCTCATCACTCATTACCAAGCACAGCGCCGTACAATGTTTAGCTGTTGCGTTTAGTATTGCAGATCCGTGTCATGAGTCTTTGGTAATGCTCACTGAGGCCTTGAGATCACAGCTCATTGTTGTGGCTGTCAGGTGTCAGATCCAAGCTAATCTGATATTGATCACATCTGGGAGCTGAAGACCAGATTTTTATTGAAACCTGATGACCAAAATCTAATGTTCGGTCCACCAGTGCTTTCTATACATGACAAGGCCGTGTAGTGTTGCGTTCCTTGCTGATTCTCTGTACATTGTATTCTGCACTTTGTAACTTGGAATGAAGTCCCCTGGGACCTCATCCATCTAATCTGTCCAAAAACTGCAGCCAAAGTCCAGTCTAGTGCAGCCGCAGAACCACAAATTTCTCACAAATTTTCTCCTGCGTCTAAAGTTTTGTTGATGTAACTTCCTAGTTTGGGTTGGTGCATTTGTTATACATACATATTTCAGAGAGAAGATTTGTTATACTGTTTTATAACCAGCACCACACATACAGCTCTGAATGAACCGGACCTGACCGTGTTCTCGAGTCATTTTGCATTCACTTTTTTTTTTTTGTAAATTCTTTGCAGTCTGTTAGTATTTTTGTATAAATATATATAATATTGTATGTTTATAGTGACACCTGATGCTGTATAAATGTTTCCATGCAAAGACTTAATGTATTTTTTCAGATTTCAGGCTGATTTTGTTACTGGGGGGGGAATGTAATTAAACATTTTTTGGTTTGATCACTGGTTTTGTTTTATTTATATAGTCGGGTGGAAAATGCTACAAGGTCCAGCCACCTATTTGTATAAAGGTGGGAAAGAGCTTTATGCATATTAATAAGTTATTAAGAGTTATTAAAGTCTTAATCTGCATTACAAATAGTTGGCGTAGATGGACTACGGGTGTGTTCCCCATGTTCAGGCTGCTGCTGATCCTCTTTGTTTACATTCTCATGGTCTGGACTCAAAAAAACTAATCTGAAAACCTGATTGTGGGAACACAGCCTTATGTTCCTTTACTCTGGTAGAAAAGTGGATTTAAGGAAACATTAAAGGGACCATCCAGGCACAGCTAATTCATTGAATAGTGAAGTGCTTGAGCGGAGGCGCAGGACTCCTTTTGTTGTATTCCCATAACCTGGAGTCCTGCTCCTCTCTTCAGGCCATGCATAAGGTAGAATTCAATGAATTAGTTGTGACTGGATTGTTCCCTTGATAAAAAAAAAAAAAGTAAAGTGAACATTTGTAGCTGATGAACATGGTGACAGTAGCCCTGATGATCCACATAGAGGTCCTTTCGGCCTATATTTTATAGCTATAACAGCTAAGCAGCAATTGTCTGATGGCTAAAGAGAACTTAAAAAAAGGAAACTGAACTGGGTTTGGGCTGAAGTGTAACAACTTCTGCTGCAAAATGGATTTCTCGGCAGTCATTTGTGACACTGTATCTGTCAAACCCCACCGGAGCCTTTTCCCTGATGATCTAACACCGTCTGTTACGCTGCCGGCTCCTGGAGCACTGCGGTGCAACAGAACATTCAATGGGGTTGTGGTGTAGCCATTGCTCCTGCTCACTGGGGCCCCAGTAGCCTCTGTGGAAATTCTAGAATATTGGTTAAAGTTAAGATTAGGTTACAAAGTGTTCTAGGATGAGGGGAGGATTAGTTGAGGGTGTAGGATGTAGTTTCCCATTATCTTAACTCTTGACTGTAACTCTTCAGCTGCTAAGATTGTATGAAGAGGGCCCACATCATACAGCAAACGCCCACCACTAATACCAACAATCTAGCATAAATCGAGTATTTAACCCGTTGATTGACACCGGCGGCATTTAAAACACAGTAGTATTTCAGTATATGGTAGGAATGATCAGATGATCTAGGGTTAAAGTACTCCTAGAGTGTCTAAAAAATAGTAATAAAGTTAAAGAAAATTCTAATCACCCCCCCCCCTCATCCTTTCCTTTAGAACTGATATAAAACGAAATAAACAATAAAAATCATGTTGGGTATCACCGCGTCCCAAAATGCCCGATATATTAAAAAGAGGTTATCCCTGGCGTTGACCCCCCAAAATAACAGAAAATAGCGCCCTAAATGTCCGAAACGCCACTTTTACACCATTTTATATCAAACTGATCAAAATGTCTTCAAAATTGTAGCAATGAAAACTTCACTTTTAAGAGTCTTACACCTAATCGTACACCAAAGTATTAGCGCCAGAAGACGGCAAAACAACAGGGGTTTTTTTCTCGTACACATTGTTTTAATTTGTGAGAATGTATTAAAACACAATAAAACCTGTATAAACTTGGTATCACAGTGATCGTACCGAGAGGATCCTTTGGAGGGGGCACAGAGAAAGCCGTAAAACCTGCGCCCACAAGAAAGTGACGCAAATGCGTTTTTTTTTAGCCAATTATGTCACATTTTGGAGGGGGTTTTTTTTCAGCTTCCCAGGACACGGCATAGAATAATAACGTCACTGAGAAGTAAAGTTTGTTACGCAGAAAATAAGCCGACACACAGCTCTGCACACGGAAAGATTTTAAATAGTTATAGTTTTTTTGAAGGTGTAGAACGAGCAATTAACGCAAAAACGCGAAAGGGCTTAAAGAAAACCTGTTATACAAATCAACCCACCCAAAATAGAGACTTCATAAAAATCTCTGATTAGAAAGCCCCCGTCCTTATCCCTAGATGCTTCTTTTCCATGGCTGCAATGTTAAAAAACATAAATCTGTTTGTAAACTTATATACAAATCGTAGGAAATCAGTCCTGCATATTAACTGTTACTTGCATTACTCCGCCTCCTTGTTCCTGATTGACAGACTGATATTCTGTTGAATGGAGATCTCCGTTACATCATTGGGCTCTTAAAAATCATGTGACCAGGATGACCTCTAAGTTCCTGTTACATCTGCAACATCTACCTGATGTGTGTATCTGATCACTTGAAATCACAGCAGCCTCCATGGAGTAGAAGTCCATGGTGGCTGCGATCAGATATATGCATGGTGTACAGTCTGATTTTAGGAAAATTAAGGACCTGTGATGATGTCAGTGGCTGTACTGATGGTTCTTTTAAAAGTCATCTGCAAACTTAAGATAACTCACTGCTTTCACCTGATGTTCTATTACAATAATTGACGATCTGGGTCTGTCCTCTCAAGAGGGGGAAGAGCATTTAGGTAAATAGAGCTGCTCCATACTAGAAGAACGTACCCTAGTATAGTCACTGCTAGTGCTGTGCTTTCTCTTAGTTGGCCACTAGATGGCAGTCACTCCCCATACAATTACTGGTATC
>WNYA01002060.1:0-50381 GCA_019512145.1 Engystomops pustulosus
TCAGTAATGAGTATGGACGATGGCCACCTCCTAAACCATCGACCCCTGGAAATAGGTCCTAGTATTCCCCAAATTTGGTTCCTTCTGCAGGACCTCTCATATCTGTGAATCCTATAGTTCTCCAAATTTACAGCGTATACGTATATATATTCGCTTTGTAAAGAGCGTTAAGTGATGCCGCAAGTTTAGGATTCATGTCCCCAGCATTGTGGTCTCCTAGTGAATCTGTAGTCTGCAGATCTCATGAATATTTCACCAGGCCGGCATAGGGGAGAGGTAACCCTACACCCATGTCTGTCCTTCCATCTAAAGGATTTAACCCCATGTGGTATGAGACGCTGCAATTCAAGATCCACGTGCCTGAGTTGGCCCTGGTGAGGTTTGTGGTAGAAGATTACGACAAGACGTCAAGAAATGATTTCATCGGACAGTACACCCTGCCCTTCAAGAGCGTCAAGTCAGGTGAGCGCCCATGCTGACCCCTGACCACTGATGGCTATGATAGAAAGGTGTCAGGACACACAGGACATGGCAGCTCGCTGTGTATGGGGGGTGTAGTCACAGAGGGGTCAGAGCCATACGACACCAGGGGGCACGCAGCTCTGGATGTGACTGGAGCATACCATGTGAGGTGGGCACGCAGCTCTGGATGTGACTGGAGCATACGACACCAGGGGGCACGCAGCTCTGGATGTGACTGGAGCATACGACACAAGGGGGCACGCAGCTCTGGATGTGACTGTGAGTCATGTGACCTTTCTGATTCTTCCTGATCACATGACTCTGCGCTGTTATCGGCTTAGAAAGTCCCTTAGACAAGTCAGGGAAGAAGCAAAAATCCCTCGGCTGCCAAAAGTGTGAGAGGTCCACCCAGTGACACTGCCCTACAAAGGAACCTGATGCTCCACATTCACTTACATGGCTGATGTGCAGTACCCAGTACTGCCACATAACAAAGAGGCGCTGCAGTCCCTGAGTGCACATTAGTAGGGCTGCCGTGGGCTCACACCTGAGCAGTGACACCTGCAGGGGCTGCACCCGCCGCTCTCCTGACCCGGCCCGATTCCTCGTCATACGGTACTGGCTGAGTTTAGTATTTCCACGTCCATATTTAGCCGGTACCATCTGTCCACAGTGCGTGGAAATCCCACATAATCTCAGGCCGAGTACTTCAGGGTCACAGGTCAGGACACACAGGACATGGCAGCTCGCTGTGTATGGGGGGTGTAGTCTGAGCTCCCAATGTAAGGACACTCACTTAGGAGGTTACAATCCTGGATGGTAAACTTACTAATTAACTCCCGTTAACGATGCCCAAACACAGTGTTACCCAGAAGTAGAAAGCAGATGTGCCGGAGATCTATATGACACGTGAGGTTATGGCAGATTGATGGATTTCGTCTGGAAGACTCCACGCACTCAGCACAGAAAAACACAGAAAACACCCGTCCACCGAGAGGCAGCCATACAGACCCCGTAAAGCAGCAGCATGGCAGTGCTCGGCCCGTCTCCTTGTCCGAGTGAGCCGGGCCATTGAAGCTGGAGGCATCCGGCTCTTGGCTCGCCTCTAATAACATTGCACTAGCTGCACCATCAGTCATTTTTCGCAGGACAAAGCGGCAGGATGGTGCAGCACCACAAGTCTCCGAAACACAGCGACAGCAGCAAAATGTATGAGGCCTGGGGCTATTCAGCCAGAAACTAAGGGGGACAGAGCAAGTATGAATAAGTAAGTGGTTGTCACCCTGCAGATTGTCTAACGCATTGGCTAGAAGATGACCTAGCTGCTGCGACTCACTGCTCCCCCCACTCCATAGACTTCTATGTAATCAGATGCCTCCGCGATCTTCTGTCTTTCTGCTAGCAAGACTGAATTCAGGAAAATGCTTACAGGGTACCAGGAATAACCCATCGACCGCTGGACAGACGCACACGGCCCACTCCCCGCTGGGCAGCGCTCACACTCTGGATGGGAAACACGTTGGAGAGTTTTGTCAGAAATCAAAGTATTTTATCAATTCATGAAACTTAACGGGCATCTACCACCAGGATGAAGGGCTGTATGCAAATGAGCCTCAGGGACTCCAGCCTACATAGGTGTTAATGGGGCCCGGAGCCCCTCAGGCTCATTTGCATAGAGTCTTTGTCCTTTAAGGAGCCATTTTCGGAATGGATTAAGATTTTCACATTTGTGGCAAATGCCTGTGTAACTCGTGGGTCATCCAACGCTTTATACGTATTCCGACCCCGCGCCCCTCCTAGCATTAGCAGGCGGGGCCATCCCTGTAACCCCTAAAAACTGCCGGCTTTCATCTACAGAGGAAGGGGGCACCATAAAAAGGGCTACAATGTGAAAAAAGCAAAGCAAAGAGAGCACTAGGGGCCAACAGAGATATAGGAGGGAAAGAGATAGCAGGGTAGCAACCCAGGGGGTCATATTAAAATATAGTGGTGGTGGTTGTGGTGTGGGGGGGGCAGGAAAATTAACTATAGAGAAACAGGGAAACAAAGGAGAGAACCCCGAGAGATCGAGGTATAAAGAGTAAAATCAAGAATCAGATTTTTGCACTAAATTAAACAAAAAATAAACCCCAGTGTGAAAACTGCAGCAAAATCTGCAAATTAAATTCCAAAGATCTTACAAGTCCGCAGCAAATCCAGAGTGTGGATTACATCCGAGGATCTCATCCCGGTGACGGCGGATACTTAAGTCATTCTGCAACAACTCTCAGATCTGGAAGCGTCGGCTCAGAGAAAGACACAAATCTGCCGCCGACTCGGTTTAGGATGTTGTCAGGGTTTTAATATTTAAAGAGGAAAAATCAGACATTTATTAGCCGGAGACTGAGCGCTGCAGAAGTGTGTTACATCGCCCAATTATACACCTCATGTGGTACAGGGCAAGAGAGCAACCCAGAATGAAGATGACAACAGATCGGGAACAGGTCCTGTATGGGGGACCACACCAGAGACAAGTATGCCGCTGCAGTTACACATTGCAGTCCGATATTCTGACAAGTATGCCGCTGCGGTTACACATTGCAGTCTGATATTCTGACAAGTATGCTGCTGCAGTTACACATTGCAGTCTGATATTCTGACAAGTATGCCGCTGCAGTTACACATTGCAGTATAATATTCTGACAAGTATGCCGCTGCAGTTACACATTGCAGCCTGATATTCTGACAAGTATGCCGCTGCAGTTACACATTGCAGTATAATATCCTGACAAGTATGCTGCAGCAGTTATACATTGCAGCCTGATATTCTGACAAGTGCTGCTGCAGTTACACATTGCAGTATAATATCCTGACAAGTATGCTGCAGCAGTTATACATTGCAGTATAATATTCTGACAAGTATGCCGCAGCAGTTATACATTGCAGTCTGATATTCTGACAAGTATGCCGCTGCAGTTACACATTGCAGTCTGATATTCTGACAAGTATGCCGCTGCAGTTATACATTGCAGTCTGATATTCTGACAAGTATGCCGCAGCAGTTACACATTGCAGTCTGATATTCTGACAAGTATGCCGCTGCAGTTACACATTGCAGTATAATATTCTGACAAGTATGCTGCTGAGTTATACATTGGAGACAGGAAAGGAGATGGCAAGATGGCAGATAAAAATCAACAATTATGTTTATCCAAAAATCTTCTGTTTGCTATGGATGTTTTGGTTGCCTATCCTCCATCTATTCCACCAGTACCAACCATCCACATCACTGCCTCACTTCTTCACTCACCATTGTACACCACTCACACGCTCTATACATTATGTAACCATACTAACTTATCAAAGTGTTCTGATGTGAAGCAAGAAATAATAACCTTGAATCTGCCCATGACCTCTTTCTTTGACTTGCAAGCGATTACTGAAACATGGATCCTGCAGGATGACTCTGCCTCCCTCGCTGCTTTGTCTTATGGCAGCTTAAACTTTTCAGATCATTCCTCCTGTACACACTCTCACACGCTCAAACTTTATTCGCCCATTCTATCTTCACGTGGCTGCAGTCTACTGTCCTCCAGGCTCACCATACCAATTCCTTAACCAATTAACCACTTGGCTTCCTTATCGCTACAAAGACTCCTATATCCCCTCCTGCCTCAGCTTTTATCCGCAACTACTTCTCTAGGTCTCTCACAACTCTCTGATTCTCCCACTCATAATGCTGACGATACCCACTCATATAATTCTGCACGTAAGATCACCCCTGCCTTATTCCAGAACACCAGTGATTGTCTCTCTGCCGTCTCTAACATCACGTCAAGAAGTAAAAATTCTGCTTATGGAGACTTTGCCAATTAAGCTCCAGGCTTCTCTGCAGTCACTTTCACTTTGGACTGTATATAAGATGCGGCTGATGGCAGATCAAGTAACAGCATTTATATTTATTACATTATACTGTACCCTTATAAAGAATAACAGGACCAATATACAAGCTCTTTACCTCTTGTGTGCCCCCTCATCCTCAAGATCGGACAGTGGGGGGGTGCAGAGCGCCCATGCTGACCCATGACCACACAAACTGGGCTCGGCTATGATAGATAAGATGGTAGATATTGTCAGGACAGGAGGACACAAGGACGAGCAGCTCGCTTGTGTCCGACTAGACTAGGTGGGGGTTTTGGAGTCACAGAAGGGGATAGAGGAAAGCGCCCAGGACTGATCGCCTGTGACGCCCGATGCTGGCTTCATGATAGTGAAATAGGAGGTGTCAAGGAACACAAGGAACATGCAGCTCGCTGTGTAGGGGGGGTGCTGTTAGTATGTAACAAGATTCCAGCGGGGTCAGAGCACCATGCTGCCCCTGACCACTGATGGATCTAATGAGTAGAGGAGAAAGGTATGGCTTCGGACGCACAGGAACATGGCAGCTCGACTTGTTGTAGGGAGGGCGACGGGGGTGGAGGGTGTAGTTCAAGAAAAGGAGGGTCATAGATGCGACAATTGCTTGCACCACATGGACGCACGTGCTTGGCTACCTATGGATAGAAAAGGATGTCCAGGACACACAGGACATGGGCAGCCCGCAGGTGTTTGTATGGGGGGTATAAGTAGTACAGAGGGGTCAGGCGCCCATGCCTTGACCCCCTGACCATGCTGGCGTAATGATGAAAGGTGTCCAGGAAACACAGGACATGGCAGCCGCTGGTATGGGGTGTAGTACACAGAGAAGGTCAGAGCCAGCCCAATGCTGACCCCTGACACTGCGGCTATGATTAAGATAAGGTGTGTCGGGACACACAGGACCATGGCAGCTCGCGTGTATGGGAGCGAAAATGTGTAGGATCACAGGAGGTCAAGAGAGCCCCACCATGCTTGACCCCTGACCACTGCTGCTATGAAGCGATAGAAAGGTTGTCAGGCACACGGACATTGGCACTCGCTGTGTATGGGGGGTGTAATGTATCACAGAGAGGTCAGCGCACCATGCATGACTCCCGAACCACTGCTGGCATGATAGAAATAGGTGTCAGGAAACAGGAAATGCAGCTGCTGGGTATGGGGGGGGAGTAGTCACAGCAGGGGTAGAGCGCCCAGACTGCCACACCTCGACAACACTGGCTAGCGTATGATAGAAAGGTGTTCAGGCACACAGGACATGGCAGCTCATTGTGTATGGGGAGGGGGTTGTAGTCACAAGGGGGTCGAGGCACCATGTGACCCCTGACCTATGCTGGCTTATGATAGGAAAGGTTTGGATGTCAGGGACACAGGCACATGCAGTCGCTGTGTAGGGGGTTTGTAGTCACCAGAGGGAGATGAGCACCCATGCTGGACCCCTGACCACTGCTGCATGATAGAATAGTGTCAGGGACACCCACAGGACATGGCAGCTCGCTGTGTATGGGGGAGGTAGTCACAGAGGAGTTCAGAGCCCCGCAATGGACCCCTGACCATCTGCTGGCTATGATAGAAAGGTGTCAGGGACAACACAGGACATGGACAGCACGCTGTGTGTATGGGGGTAGGTAAGTCACAGAGGAGAGGTCAGCTTTCTTTTTTTGAGCGCCCATGCTGACCTCCTGACCTAACGTGCTGGCTATGATAGAAAGGTGGTCAAGTCAGGGCACACAGGAACAATCGGAGCGCGCTGTGTTGGGGGGTTTGTAGTCCACAGAGGGGTCAGAGCGCCCAGCTGACCCTCTGACCCATGCTGGCTATGATAGAAAGCTAGGTCAGGCACACAGGAACATGGCAGGCTCGTGTGTTGGAGGGGGTTAGTCACAGAGGGGGTAGAGCGCGCAGGCTGCCACCCCTGAAAAACTAACTGCTGGCTATGATGAGAAAGGTTGTTCAGGAACAAAGGACCTGGCAAGCCTCGCTGTGTATGGGGGGTGTAGTCACAGAGGGGTCAGCAGAGCACCCCATGCTAACCCCTGAGACCACTGCTGGCATGATAGAAAGGTGTCAGGGACACACAGGACATGGGACGCTGCTGTGTATGGGGGAGGTTTGTAGTCACACAGACGAGGGTCAGAGCGCCCCCATGCTGGACCCCATGACCACTGTTGGTATTGATAGAAAGGTGTCAGGACAAGGACATGGACAGCTCGCGTGTGGTGGGGGTGTAGTCACGAGAGGGTTCAGAGCGCCCACTGACACCCTGACCACTGCTGGCTATGATAGAAAGGGTGTCAAGGACACAAGGCATGGCAGCCGCTGTGTTATTGGGGGGGGGGGGTGTAGTCACAGAGGGGTCAGAGAGCGCCCCCATGCTGACCCCTGACCATGCTGGCTATGATAGAAAGGTGTAGGAGACACCACAGGACATGGCAGCTCTGCTGTGGTCTAGGGGGTGTGTAGTCACAGAGCGCCCATGCTGACCCCTGACCACTGCTGGACTAGATGAAAGGTGTCAGGGGAACAGGAATGGCAGAGTTGTGTATGGGCTCGCTGTAGATAACTAATAGAAAGAACCCAAGCAGAAAGGCAGCACCATAGCGACACCCTGACCATTCCTAGCAAATAGAAGTGTCAGACACAGGAATGAAGCCGATGGCGTAGGGGTGGGGGGGTTAGGGGGGGAACGACAGGTGCTACACAGAGGTCAAAAAGCGCAAAATAGCTGACCAGCCTTGACATGCCTATGATCAGAAAGTTCTAAGACAAAAAACCAGTGACATCAGTCTGTACCTGGGTAGTTCACCAGAGGGTCAGCACCCATGGCTGACCCCTCGACCGCTGGCAAAGACCAAGTACTGCCTCTACACATCTAGGGACAGGCAGCTCGCTGTGTATGCCCCCCTATATCACTAGATCCAAGCCCCTTATGCCCACCTACTGCTGCTATGAAATAGACAGGAGGAGACTACTTAGGTACACCCCCTGGCCAGACTCGCTCCTGCGACTGCTAGCCTCCACCAACTACAGAGCCCAGCTGACCCACTGCCCACCACTGCTGCTATCATGCTACCAAATTACTACACTAGGACATGCGCTCACCCTGTGTAGATGTCTAGCTCACAGATCGGTCAGACGCCAAATCGAGACTTGCCCATGTAGCTAATATCTAGAAAGTGCTCAACACAAGGAACGATGAAACACATGTGGTAGGGGTGGGTGTAGCCGGGGTCAGAGCGCATGCTGATGCCCTATGGATTGTGAGGTGGACGATGGCACCTGTGCTGTGGTCACAGAGGGGTCAGAGCACCCATGTGACCCCTGACCCATGCTGGCTTGATCAGAAAGGTGTTAGGACGCACAAAGGACAGTGGCAGCATCGGTGTGTATGGGGGGGGGGTGTCAGTACAGGAGGTCAGCGAGCGCCCATGTGCTGACCCTGACCACTGCTGGCTATGCTAGAAAGGTTGTCAGGACACAGGACATGGCGCATCGCTGTGTATGGGGTTGTAGTCACACGAGGGGTCAGGAGGCGCCCATCGGCTGACACCCTGACCACTGCTGGCTATGATAGAACTAGGTGTCAGACACACAGGACATGGAGCATCGCTGTGTGCGTATGGGGGTTGTTGTAGAGCACAGAGAGGTCAGAGCACAAGCTGGACCCTGACGAACTGCTGGCTATGATAGCAAAGGTGTCAGGGACACAAGGAATGGCGCTGATGTGTATGGGGGTTGTGTAGTCACAGAGGGTCCAGAGGCACACCCCATGTGGACACTGACACTGCTGGCATGATAGAAAAGGTGTCAGGACACACAGGACATGGCAGCTCGCTGCGTATGGGGGGGGGTAGCACAGAGGGGTCAGAGACAGCCCATGCTGACCCCTGACCAATGCTGGCATATGGTAGAAAGATGGTGTGGACACACAGGACAGGACAGCTCTGTGTATTGGGGGGTAGTCACAGAGGGGTCAGAGCGCCCATGTTGACCCCTGACAATGGGCTTAGATAGAAGGGTCAGGGACCACAGACATGGACAGCTCATGGTATGGGGGGGGGTTTGTGTCACAGAGGCGGTTCAGAGCCCATGCTGACCCATGACCTACTGATGGCTATGATAGAAAGGTGGTCCGGACAAAAGGACATTGGCCAGCTCGCTGTGTATGGAGGGTGTATGTCCAGAGGTCAGAGCACCCAGGCGACCCCGACACTGCTGGCATATGATAGAAAGGTTGTCAGGAACAGGGACATGGCAGCTCTGCTGTGATGGGGTGTGTAGTTCACAGAGGGGTCAGAGCGCCCCATGCTGACCCTGACCATGCGGGCTTGATAGAAAGGTGTCAGGACACCACGGACATGGCAGAGCCGCTTGTGTATGGGGGGTGTGTCCCAAAGGGGTCAGAGCCCCATCTGACCCCTGACCACTGCTGGCTATGATAGGAAAGGTGTCAGGACACAAGGACATGGCAGGCGGGCTTGTATGGGGGGTGGTGTAGGCCAGAGGGGTCAGAGCGGCCCAGTGCTGGACCCTGACCACTTTGGGACATGATAGAAAGGTGTCAGGGACACAAAGGACATTGAGGCCAGCTGTGTATGGGGGTGTAGTCAACAGAGGGGTCAGAGCGCCCATGCTACCCGCTGACCAACGCGGGCTATGTAGGTAGAAAGGTGTCAGGCACACAGGACATGGAGCTCCCTGTGTATGGGGGGTTTGGTGTCAAGAGGGGTCAGAGAGACCATGCTGGACCCTGACACTGCTGGCTATGATAGAAGGTGTCAGGAACACAGCAGCAGCTCGTGTGTCATGGGGGGGTGGGGGTAGTCACAGGGGTCGCAGCAACCCATGCTGACCCTTGACCACTGTTGGCTATATGATAGACAAGGTGTCACGGGACACACAGGACATGGCAGCTCGCTTGTGTATGGGGGGTGTAGGTAGTTCATAGAGAGCCCAGGGGTCAGAAGCCCCATGCTGGACCCTAGGCACACTGCTGGCTGATAGAAAAGGGTCAGGACACACAGGAATGGCAGCCGATGTTGGGAGGGGGGGTGTAGTCACAGAGAGGTCAGAGCCGCATGCTGGACCCTGAACACTAGCTGGCTATGATAGACAGAGTGTCAGGAACAGCCACAGGAATGCAGCTGCGTGTGTTAGGGGGATGGTTGTAGTCACAGAGGAGGTCAGGAGCCCCATGCTGACCCCTGACCACTGCTGGCTTGATAGAAAGGTGTAGGTCACACAGGACATGGCAGCTCGCTGTTGTATGGGTGGGTGAGTCACAGAGGGTCAGAGCACCCAGCTGACCCCTGAACCAGCTGTGCGGTAGAAGTTGAACAGGTGTCAGGGACACAGGACCTGGCAGTCGCGTTGTGTATGGGGGGTGTGTCACAGAGGGGTCCAGAGCGCCCATGAACTGACCCTGCCACTGCTGGCTTATGATAGAAAGTGCAGGCACAGGACATGGCAGCTCGCTGGTTATGGGGGGGGTGTGTACGGAGAAGGTGTCACGGAGAGGTGCATATCAGCAAGAGGGCACCCTGAGAAGACGAGCATCGGATTGCCCATTGCTGAACCCTGACCACTGCTGGCTATGATAGATAAGGTGTCAGGACACAAGTGAATGGCAGCTCGCTGAGTTGGTGGAGGTCCCCCTGGCACGCGCAGTTACAGCGTCACAGCGAGAAGAACGTCAGAGCACCCAGCTGACCCCTGGACCAATGCTGGCATATGATAGAAAGGGTCAGGACACACAGGACATGGAGCTCGTGTGTATGGGGGTGTGGGTGTTCACAGAGGGGGCAGACCCAATGCTGACCATGACCACTGTGGAAGCCAATGATTAGAAAGGTGTCAGGCACACAGGACCATGGCCAGCTCGCTGCTGTATGGGGGGTAGCACAGAGGGGTCCAGAGCGGCCCATGCTGAGCCCTGGACCACTGACTGGCTATGGTTGAATGAAAAGGTGTAGGAAACCATGCAGGACATCAGGACTGCACTGTTGTATTGGGAGGTGTAGTACAGCGAGGGTCCAGAAAGCGCCATGCTGACCCCTGACCAATGTCGGATAGATAGAAAGTGTAGGACACAAGAGGAACCTGGCAGCTCGCTGTGTATGGGGGGGGGGTTTATCACAGAGGGGTCAAGAGAAGCCCATGTGACCGGACCACTGCTGGACTATGAAATAGAAGGTGTAGGACACAACAGGACATGCAGTCGCTAGTGATGGGGGGTAGTCGGTAGAAGTCAGAGAGGAGATCGGACCCATGCTGACCCCTGACCATGTCGGCTAGATAGAAAGGTGTTCAGGACACACAGGACATGGCAGCTCGCTGTGTAGGGAGGGTGTAGTCACGGAGAGGTAAGTCACCAGGCTGACCCCTGACCCATGTGTATGATAGAAGAGTGTAGGACACACAGGACATGGCAGCTTCGCTTGTGTAATGGGGGGTGTAGTCACAAAGGGTCAGAGGCACCCATGCGACCCCTGACCACTGCTGGTATGATAGAAGGTGTCAGGACACACAGGGACATGGCAGTCGAGTGTATGGGGGGTGTATCACAGAGGGTCAAGCGCCCCATGCATGCCACTGACCACTGCGGCTATGATAGAAAGGTGTCGGACACACAGGACATGGCAGCTCGCTTGGTATGGCGGGGGTGTGTCACAGAGGGGTCAGAGCGCCCCCATTGTGACCGCGACATGAAAACATGCGGGCTATGGATAGAAAGGTGTCGGACGACCCAGGAATGGCAAGCTCCTGGTGTGGGGGGGTGTAGTCACAGAGGGGTCAGAGCCCCATGCGACCCCTGACCACTGATGGCTTATGATAGAAAGGTTGTTTGTCAGGACACAAGCTGCGATGTGAGGGGGGGTGGGGGGGTAGTCACAGAGGGGTCAGGGCACACATGCTGGACCCCTGACCACTGCTGGCTATGATAGAAAGTTGCCAGGGGACACACGGACTATGGCAGCTCTCGCCTCTTCTGTCTTTGGCGTGTTCCTCTGTGTGTAGCAGACAGTAGAGGAGATTCCTATCGCACCACGATGGCTCCGACATCGCCCCTGACCACTGCCGGATCGGTGGACCCACGCAAAGTGTCAGGATCCATTCTACAGGACGGGTTTATGGCAGCTAGCTTGTATGGGTGTATGCTCACACGGTTAGTGCGCAATCTGCACTCCATGCTATGACCCCGACCCCCCTGTGCCCCATGATAGTTGTTAAGGGCCCCTAACGTCGACCCACGCGCGACATGGCAGCCTCTCCCGCTCAGCTGTAATGCCGTGGGCCGCTGTGATAGTAAGGAGTCATGAGCATGTATGACTCTTGACCATGCTGCAGCATGATAGAAACGCTGTTCTGCTGACATTACAGGACATGCAGCTGACTGTGATATGGGGGTTGTGTCCAGAGACAGTTGTTCAGACCCGGACCTACTGCTGGCATAGACAGGTGTCATACGGCATGCAGCTCCTGTTAGGGGGGTCTGGATGTGTACGGGTTCAGGCTGCCCTGCTGCCCCTACGGCATCTGCCTGGCTATGTGAAAGGTCAGACCCAGGACTGGCAGCTCCGTTTGGGGCTGGACCGTTGTGTCACAGGAGGTCAATGCCACCCACGTTACCTCCTGATTTGCACCAATACTGGACACCTAGTGTATTACCAGGTATTCCAGGGCGAATCCACTAGAGACTCTAGGAGGTGATGGCAGAGGCGTTTTAGTCAGCAGCCACTGGACCTCTGCTGATGAACAGCGGACAAAGGCTGCGGGGGGTATCAAGTAGAGAGCCACACCCTCCATCCTGATAAGGTTCAGGGACACAGGTCCTGGCGATGCTTATGGGGGAGTGTCACAGAGGGTCGAGCCCATGACCCTGACCACTGCTGGGCTAAAGGTTGGACGGGAACTCTGTGTAGGAGAGGTACCGTTCACGGGGGTCTAACGGCCTGTACACATGCCCATGAGAAGTATAGAAAAGGTGTGAACAGACAGGGGCTATGTGGCACTGACTGTGTATGGATTAGTACGAGGGTCAGTTAGCGCCATCGGATACCTGTCACTGCTGCTTGCTGAAGGTCGTCAGCACTACCGGACTGCCAGATCGCTGATTGCCCACTGGAGACTGGATTTGCGCTAGCTCAGCGTTTAGGGTTCAGCCACCTGTCGCCTTGATGCGCATATAGAGTCAGACGTCATGACCACCTCATGGGGTATAAGTCCGCACCCGATCCCTTGGCCCGCCTTGATGTACCTTAGACACGTCTTTCCACCACCACCGGACTCGGCAGCTCACTTGTTATGTGTGTACTTGTAGTATTTCAGAGGTCCTAAGTCTATTCCATGCGACCATGAGTCCACGTGGATGACTCAAGTGTCAGGACACAAACATGCAAAAGCTCGCTTGAAGGCTTGGGCAGGGTGTTGAGTTCAGAGTTCGGACCTGCTGACCCGCCCATGCTGTCCTTAGAGTGTAGCAAGACTTTTTTGGGCTGTTTTTTTGGGTGTGGGTAGTTCTCAGTAGAGGCCCATGCCATACTCACTGCTGCTATGATACGACGTTGTCTGTAGGAACATCAGGCATTCTGCTCGGTATGGGGGCTGTGTCCAGGGTCAGACACATGCTACGCCCTGCATGCTGGGCTATGAAGAGGTTGACGGAAGCTCCGTTGTGGTGTTCCTGAGGTAGAGCGCCGCTGACCTGCCTGGGCTATGCAAAGTCAGTAACGGAATGGAGTCTTTATGGGCTGACACAGCAGTCAGAGCGCCCCAGTGACCCTACATGTGTATTAGAGGATGTCAGGACCCCAAAAAAATGGGGAGACAAACCCGCAGTCCTGATGGGGTGTAGATGATGCTCCCATTAATGGACCTATTAGGATTACACACCTGGATGTACTTCTAATTAACTACGGGTCACGGCACAACTCAAAGAGCAGCGTCGGGTCATATGACATCGTGAGGCTGCAGTTAGGACTGAAAGCACCTCACCAATCCCACAGAAAAACAGAGAATAACACCCTCACCGAAGGCAGCTTAACACGGTACCCCTCAATAATAACGCATCGCTGGATAGGGCTCGGTCCTCTCGAGCTCAATTCGTCCACGTAGTGGAGATCTGCGAGATGGCCATTGGAATCAGCATGGTTGCGATGTGACTATGTCTTGGTCCTCATAACATTGATAGCATGCACATCATCTTTGTTGCAGGATTTCTCAAAGCGTTGCAATGGTGCAGAAGACATCCCAAACTACGACAGCAGCAATGTAGTGAGCTTGGGTGCGAACAGACGTGTCGTATATAGTAAGGGTGCACCGCAGCATTTGGCCGTACAGCAATTTCAGCTAATGGGATCCGGCTCAGCTGCTGCGACTCACTGCTCCCCCATCCATAGACTATCTATGTAATCAAATTGCCTCCGCGATTTCTTCTGTCTTTATGCTAGCAAGACTGAATTCAGGAAAAATGCTTACAGGGTACCAGGAAATAACCATCGAGACGTGAGTACCGCGCACCACGGGCCCCACTCCCGGCGGGGCAGCGCTCCATCTGCCGGAATGAGGTCGAAAACCAATATTCTTCGTTGCTCTTTCTGTACTCCGACCCCCGTGTTTGTAGTTCATAAACTTCAACCCCTGTTTATTCTCTCATCAAACTTCAGAAATTAAGGCATCTACAACAGGATGAAGGGCTGTATGCAATGAGCCTCAGGGACTCCAGCCTACCTAGGTGTTATGGGGGCCGGAGCCCCTCAGGCTCATTTGCATAGAGTCTTGTGTCCTTTAAGGAGCCATTTTCGGAATGGAATTAAGATTTTCACATTGTGGCAAAATGCCTGTGTAACTCGGGGTCATCCAACGCTTTATACGTATCTCGACCCGCCGCGCCCCTCCTGGGGCATTAGCAGGCGGGGGCCATCCCGTAAACCCACTAACATACTTGCCCGGCTTTATATCTACAGAGAGGAAGGGGCGGCACCATATAAAAGGGCTTACAAGTGATGAAAAAAAGCAAAGCAAAGAGAGCAAGGGGCGCAACAGAGATTTAGGAGGGGAAAAAAGAACGAGCGAGGTATGGCAACCCACAAGACGGTGGTATGGTGGGTTATTATAAATATTAGTGTCGGATGGATTTGGGTGCTGGGGGGGGGAGGCAGGAACAATGCTTTACAACTATAAGAAGAAACAGGGAGGAAAAAAGGAGAGACCCGAAGAATACGAGAGGGTACTAAAGAGTAAAATACAAGAATAGGATTTTTTGCACTAAATTAAACAAAAAATATAAACCCCCAGTGTAAAAATGCAGCAAAAATCTGCAAATAAATTCCAAAGATCTTACTAGTCCGCAGCAAATCCAGAGTGTGGATTACATCCGAGGATCTCATCCCGGTGACGGCGGATACTTAAGTCATTAGTGCCAACAACTTCTCAGATCTGGAAGCGTCGGCTCAGAGAAAGACACAAATCTGCCGCCGACTCGGTTTAGGATGTTGTCAGGGTTTTAATATTTAAAGAGGAAACCAATCAGACATTTATTAGCCGGAGAGAGGGACTGAGCGCTGCAGAAGTGTGTTACATCGCCCAATTATACACCTTCATGTGGTACAGGGCAAGAGAGCAACCCAGAAATGAAGATGACAACCGATCGGGAACAGGTCCTGTATGGGGGACCACACCCAGGACAAGTATGTGCCGCTGAGTTCAATGCGTCGATATCTGACAGTATGCCGCTGCGGTTAACATTGCGTACTGATATTTGCAAGATGCGCTGCAGTAACACTTGCAGTCTGATATTTGACAAGTATGCCGCTGCAGTTACCTTGCAGTATATATTCGACCATATGCCCTGCAGTGAACATTGCGAGCCTGATATTTGACAAGTATGCGGCAGTTACACATTGCAGCCTGGATATTCTGACAAGTTGCCGCTGCAGTTAACATTGCAGCTGATATCCTGACAAGTATGCTGCAGCAGTAACATTGCGCCTGATATTTGACAAGTGGCTGCAGTTACACATGCAGTATAATATCCTGACAAGTATTGCGCTGCACAGCAGTTAGACATTGCAGCTAGATAATCTGTGACAAGTATGCGCAGCATGTATACATTGACAGTCTGATATTCTGAACAGTATTGCCAACTGCAGTTTTAACATTGCAGTTCGTGATATTCTGACAAGTATGCCGCGTGCAGTATTAACATTTGCAGTCTGATACTCTGACAAGATAGGCCGCGTGCAGTTATACATTTGCAGTCGAGTATTCTGACAAGATTGCCGCAAGAAGCATTGTTTATCACATTGACAGTTGATATTCTGACAAGTTATGCCGCATGCAGGACAACATTGCAGTATATATATTCTGACAGTATGTGCCGCGTTTACATGGAGACAGGGAAAGGAGATGGCCAGGATGGCAGATAAAAATCAACACTTATGTTTATCCAAAAATTTTCTGTTTGCTATGGGTGTTTTGTTGCCTATCCTCCATCTATCCACCAGTACGAACCATACCCATCACTGCCTCACTTCTTCACTCACCATTGTACACCACTCACACGCTCTTACATTATGAACCATACTAACTTATCAAAGTGTTCTGATGTGAAGCAAGATAGAAACCTTGACTGCCCATGACCTCTTTCTTTGAATTGCAAGCGATTACTGAAACATGGGATCCGCAGGATGACTCTGCCTCCCTAGCTGCTTGTCTTTACTGGCAGACTTAAACTTTTCAGATCATTCCTCCGTACAATCTCTCACACCTCAAACTTATTCGCCCATTCTATCTTCACGTGGCTGCAGTCTACTGTCCTCCAGGCTCACCATACCAATTCCTTAACACAATAACCACTTGGGCTTCCTTATCGCTACAAACAGAGTCTATATCCCCTCATGCCTCAGCTTTATCCGAAACTATTTTCCAGGTCTCTCACAACTCTCTGATTCTCCCACTCATAATGTGACGATACCCATCATATAATCTGCACGTGACTCACCCCTTTCTATTCCAGAACACCAGTGATTGTACTCTGCCGTCTCTAACATCACGTCAGGAGAGTAAAAAATTCGCTTATGGAGACTTTGCCAATTAAGCTCCAGGATTCTCTGCATTCACTTTCACTGTGGACTGTATATAAGATGCGGCTGATGGAAGATCATAGTAACAGCATTTTATATTTATTACATTATACTGTACCCCTTATAAATAACAGGACCATATACAGCTCTTTACCTACTTGTGGCCCCCTATCCTCATAGGACGTAACTTGTGTACAAGCCCCTCTATCAATAGACTGTAGCTCTTGTGTCACCCCTCATCCTCAAGACGTAAGCTTTGTGTGTCACCCCCTCTCCATCATAGACTGTTAAGCTCTGTGTGTCAACCCCTCATCTCTAGACTGTAAGCTTGTGTGTCACCCCCTCTATCCTAATTAGAGCATGTAAGTGTGTGTCACCCCCTCATCACTAGACTTTGTAGACCTTGTGTGTCCACCCTACTAATCCTCAGTAGACCGTAAGCTATTGTATCACCCCCTCATCCTCATAGACTGTAAGCATCTTGTGTCACCCCCTCAATCTCATAGGACGTAAGTCTTGTGTACCCCCTCATCCTCAGACTGTAAGCTTGTGTGTCACCCTTCATCCTCATAGACTGTAAGCTGTGTCACCCCCTCATCCTCATAGAACGTAAGCTTGGTGTCACCCCTACTCATCATCGACTGTTAAGCTTGTCTGTGTCACCCCTCCATCCTCATAGGACGTAAGCTCTTGTGTCACCCCATCATCCTCATAGACTGTAAGCTTTGTGTCACCCCTCATCCTATATAGGACTGAAGCTCTTGGTACCCCCTCATCCTCATAGAACTGTATAAGCTCTGGGTCACCCTCCTCACTCCTATAGAGGTAAGCTCTTGTGTCACCCCCCTCATCCTACATAGACTGTAATGCTATGGGTCACCCCCCTCATCCTCATAGACTGTAAGCTTGTGTGTCACCCCCTCATCCTCATAGACTGTAAGCTTGTGTGTCACCCCCTCATCCTCATAGACTGTAAGCTTGTGTGTCACGCCCTCATCCTCATAGACTGTAAGCTGTGTGTGTCACCCCCTCATCCTCATAGACTGTAAGCTCTTGTGTCCCCCCTCATCCTCATAGACTGGAAGCTCTTGTGTCACCCCTCATCCTCATAGACTGTAAGCTCTTGTGTCACCCCTCATCTCATAGACTGTAAGCTCTTGTGTCACCCCCTCCTCAACATCAGACTGAGCTTGTGTGTACCCCTATCCATAGACTGTTAAGGCTGTGTGTCACCCCCTCATCCTCATAGACTGTAAGCTGTGGTCACCCCCCTCATCCTCCTAGGACTGTAAGCGTTGTGTCACCCCCTCATCCTCATAGACTGTAAGCTCTTGTGTCACCCCCTCATCCTCAATAGACTGGAAGCTCTTGTGTCACCCCTCATCCTAAGACTGTAAGCTGTACCCTTCATAGGCCCCTCCTCATAGACGTACGTCTTGTGTCACCCCTCATCCTAATAGACTGTAAGCTCTGTGTACCCCCTCTCATAGACTGTAAGTCTTGGTCCCCCTCATCCTCATAGACTGTAAGCTCGTGTCACCCCCCTCATCCTATAGACTGTAAGCTTGTGTGTCCCGCCCCATCTTAGCTGATAGTTGTGTTCACCCCCCTCATCCTCATAGACTGTAAGTTCTTGTGTCCCCCCTCATCCTACCTATGAATGGAGTCTTGTGTACCACTCATCCTCATAGATGTAAGCTCTGTGCACCCCTCATCCTCATAGGACTGTAAGCTCTTGGGTCACACCCTCATCCTATAGACTGAAGCTCTTGTTCACCCCCATCCTCATAGAATGAAGCTCTGTGTGTCACCCCCTCATCCTCATAGACTGTAAGCTCTGTGTGTCACCCCCATCTCTCATAGAACTGTAAGCTTTGTGTCACCCCCTACATCCTACATAGACGTAGCTTGTGTGTCACGCCCTCATCACTATAGACTGTAAGTTGTGTGGTCACCCCATCCTCATAGACTGTAAGCTCTTGTGTCAACCCCCCTACTCATAGACTGAAGCTTGTGTGTCACCAGCACTCACCTCATAGACGTAAGCTCTTGTGTCACCCCTCAATCCTCATACGACTGTAACTGATCTTGTGTGCCCCCTCATCTCATAGACTGTAAGCTCTTGTGTCACCCCCTCATCCTCAGACTTGTAAGCTCTTGTGTCACCCCCTCATCCTCATAGACTGTAAGGATGTTGTCCACCCCTCATCCTGATAGACTGCAAGCTGCTTGTGTCCCCCTCATCTCAAGACTGTAAGCTCTTGTGTCACCCCCTCATCCTCATAGACTGGAAGCTCTTGTGTCACCCCTCATCTATAGATAAGTCTTGTGTCACTCGTCGCTACTGGAATTTTGTCCTACCCCTCATCCTATATTGTATATGTCCCTATGATTTTTGAAGCGCTATGGAATTTAATGGCCCTTCAAAAAGATTATTATTATTATATAATCAACAAGACAAATGTGATCGCCACAAATCACTTATTACAGGAACATACGGTGGTGCAGCACTGACCCAAATAGAGAGTATAGCGAGAGGATAATTAAAAATCAAAGACATCAACAGAATCTCACGAAAAATATATGACAATATGTAGATGCAACAGTAAGAGCAGGGAATAGTGAGTGCAGCTCGTGGGTATAATACAGGATGTAACTCAGGATCAGTACAGGATAAGTAATGTCATGTGTACACAGTGACTGACCAGCAGCGCAGAATAGTGAGTGCAGCTCTGGATATAATACACGGATGTAAATCAGGTCAGTACAGGATAAATAAGTCATGTATGTCACATGACTGCACCAGCAGCAGAATAGTGATGCAGCTCTGGAGGATAATACAGGATGTAATCAGGATCAGTACAGGATAAGTAATGTCATGTATGTACAGCTGACTCACCAGCACAGAATGTGAGTGCAGCTCTGGGGGTATAATACAGGATGGTAACTAGGATCAGTACAGGATAAGTAATCAGTATTACACAGTGACTGCACCAGCAGCAGAATAGTGAGTGCAGCTCTGGGGTATAATACAGGATGAACTCAGGATCAGTACAGGATAAGTAATGTCATGTATTACCAGTTGCCTGCACCGCAGCAGAATAGGAGTGCAGCTCTGGAGTATAATACAGGATGTAACTCAGGACAGTACAGGATAAGTAATGTCATGTATGTACACAGTGACGCACCAGCAGCAGAATAGTGAGTGCAGCTCGGAGGGTATAATCAGGATGTAACTCAGGATCAGTACAGGATAAGTATGTCATGATGTACACGTGACTGCACCAGCAGCAGAAAATGGTGAGTGCAGGCTCTGGGGTATACAAGGATGTAAGCTCAGGATCAGTACAGGAAGTAATGTCATGTATGTCACAGTGAACTGCACAGCAGCAGAAGTAGGTGAGGCAGACTCTGGAGTAGATACAGGAGTAACTCAGGATGCAGTACAGGTAAGTAATGTCATGTATGTACACAGGGACTGCACCAGCAGCAGACATAGTGAGTGCAGCTCTGGAGTAATACAGGATGTAATCAGGATCAGTACAGGAAAGTAATGTCAAGTAGTAAACAGTGACTGCACCAGCAGGCAGAATAGTGGAGTGCAGCTTGGTGTATATATACAGGACAATGTAACTCAGGATCGTACAGGATAAGTAATGTCATGTATGAGTCACCAGTGACTGCACCAGCAGCAGAATAGTGAGTGCAGCTTGAGTAGATAATACAGGATGTAACTCAGGATCAGTACAGGATAAGTACATCGTCATTGTAATGTCACAGTGACTGCACCAGCAGCAGAATAGTGAGTGCAGCTTGGAGTATATACAGGATGTAACTCAGGATCAGTACAGGATAAGTAATGTCATGTATGTACACAGTGACTGCCACCAGACAGCAGAATAGAGCTGAGTGCAGCTCTGGAGTATATAACAGGATGTAACTCAGGATCAGTACAGGATAAGAATGTCATGTATGTCAGTGGACTGCACAGCAGCAGAATAGTGAGTGCAGCTCTGGAGTTAAAACAGGATGTAACTCAGATAGTACAGGATAAGTAATGCATGTATGTACCAGTGACTCACCACGCAGACAGAATAGTGAGTGCAGCTCTGGAGTATATAAAGGATGTAATCAGGATCAGTACAGGAAGTAATGTCATGTATGTACAGAGTGACTGCACCAAGCAGAAAGTGAGTTGCAGCTCCTGGAGGATAAATACAGGATGTAACTCAGGATCAGTATAGGAAGTATATGTCATGTATGTACACAGTGACTGCACCAGCAGCAGAATAGTGAGTGCAGCTCTGAGTATAATACAGGATGTAACTCAGGATCAGTAAGGATAAGTATGTCATGTATGTATCACACGTGACTGCAGACCAGCAGCAGAATAGTGAGTGCAGTCTGGTATAATACGGATGTAAACTCCAGGATAGCGACAGGAATAGTCATGTAGCTTACAGTACTGAACCAGCAGCAGAATAGTGATGCAGATCTGGGTATAAAACAGAGTTAACTCAGTGATCAGTACAGGATAGTCAGTCATGTATGTCACAGTGACCTGCACCAGAGCAGAGCAGAGACTAGAAGTGAGTGCAGCTCGGAAGTATAAGACAGGATGTAACAACAGTACAAACGACGAGTATCTTTAAAATGAAACCAGCAGCATCGTTCATTAGCTGCTATAGAAACAGAAGACAGGGGAGTTGGAGTGACTTTCCGACTGCAGACCCAAACATGACCATCGACACAGACATTTCTGCCCAGTATCACATGAATTGGAGTGAGATTCTAGAATTAGGCGGATCTAGAAGGGCAGGTTCTTAAATGATCATTGTTATTCCGGACTAGTAGAGGGGTGTTCTGGGCAGTATGGGGGAAAAGATGCAGACAAGTTCCAATATAAAAGAAATTAGATGTCTATTATGTGCAGACAACTCTGCAGGAAGATGGACATACACAGGACCTCGCGATGTGCGTAGCAGTCCCGTGTGCATTGGATGGGATAAAAGATCCAGTCGTATCGCTTTGATTCGGAGAGCGGCATTCATACGTCACACGAGATCTTTCCCGAAATACCATCGCCACAAAGAACAAACAGGCTCAAACGAATTCACCTCACTGGACAATGTCCAGTCATGGGGGGAGGGGAAATGTGTATCAGAATGATCACATAAACATGTGACGTTCCAATATATCACAAGCCCCTATCGCACACCGAACTAATCAATCACAGGCTATCAATAGTTAAAAGTCCGCGCAGGTGTCATTAGAGGTGGAGGAGGTGTCCGATATTATGCCGAAAATGTCAATACAACCCCAGGAGAATTCTTCACGCGACGCAAAAAAAAAAGTGAGTCAAGAAATTACCGCACGCAGGAGCGCCGAAAGAGCGCAGGAACACGATAACCAGGTGTCAACACCTACTCGTACAGCTATATAGGTAAAAAACGAAAGAGTTTACAGATTCATAAAGAAATGCACAAAAAAGGAGAGAAATACATACTATAAGCACAGAACCTCCGACGTAAAGAATAAACAAGCTAAGCCATACAATCCACTCATGTACACAGATTTAACCCTATATACTGCCCCATGTACTAGATACTAACACTATAATACTGCCCCTATGTACAGAATATAACTACTATAATACTGCCCCCTATTGTACAGAATATAACTACTATAATAACTTGCTCCCTATGTACAAGAATTATACATACTATAATATTGCCCCCATGTACAGAATATAACTACTATAATACTGCCCCCTATGTACAAGAATATAACTACTATAATACTGCCCCTATGTACAAGAATATAACTACTATAATACTGCCCCTATGTACAGGAATATAAAACTACTATAATACTGCCCCTATGTACAAGAATAACTACTATAATACTGCCCCTATGTACAGGAATATAACTACTATAAATACTGCCCCTATGTACAGAATCATAAACCGACTATAAATACTGCCCCTATGTACAGAAATATACTATCTATAATACCTGCCCCCTATTACAAGAATATAACTACTAAATACTGCCCCCTATGTACAATGAAGATAACTACTATAATACTCTCCCCTATGTACAGGAATATAACTACTATAATACTGCCCCCTATGTACAAGAATATAACTACTATAATACTGCCCCCTATGTACAGAATATAACTACTATAATACTGCCCCCTATGTTACAAGAATATAAACTATAATACCTGCCCCTATGTACAGAATATAACTACTATAATACTGCCCCTATACGGAAATAACTACTATAATACGCTCCCTATGTACAGGAATATAACTACCTATAACTGCCCCCCATGTACAGAAAGAACTACTATATACTGCCCCCTATGTACAAGAATAAAATACTATAATACTGCTCCCTATGTACAGATATATTACTATATACTGCCCCCTATGTACAGGAATATAACTACTTAAAATACTGCACCTATGTACAAGAATATAACTACTATATACTGCCCCTATGTACAGGAATATAACTTACTATAATACTGTCCCCCTATGACAGGAATATAACTACTATAATACTGCCCCCTATGTACAAGAATAATACGTACATATACTCTCTGCCCCCTATGTAACAAGAATCATAACGTACTTTTAATCTGCCCCCATGTACAAGGGAAATTATAACTTACTAATTTACTGCCCTATGTACAGAATAAACTACTATAATACTCCCCTATGTACAAGAATATACTACTATAATACTGCCCCTATGTACAAGAATAATAACTACTATAATACTGGCCCCTATGTACAAGAATATAACTCACTATAATACTCGCCCCCTATGTACAAGAATCTAAACTACTATACTACTGCCCCCTATGTACAGAATATAACTACTATAATACTGCCCCTATGTACAAGAATATAACTACTATAATATGCCCCCTATGTACAGATAAACTACTATAATACGCGCCCCTTCGGTATACAGAGATATAACTTACTATAATACTGCTGCCCCTATGTACAAGAATATAACTACAGTGACATAAATTACTGCCCCCTATGACAGGAATATAACACTATAATACTGCCCCTATGTAAAAGAAATATAACTACTACTAATACTGCCCCCTATGCAGGAATATAACTACTATAATACTGCCACTCCTATGAATGTACAGGAATAATAAACTACTATAATAGCTGTCCCTATGTACAAGAATAAACTACTATAATACGCCATCTATGTACAGAAATAACTACTATAATAATGCCCCCTATGTACAAGGAAATAACTACTATAATACTGCCCCCATGTACAGGAATATAACTACTAATAATACTGCCCCTATGTACAGGAATATAACTACTATAATACTGCCTTATGTACACGGAATATAACTACTATATACTGCCGCCTATGTACAAGAATATAACTACTATAATAAGCTGCCCCTATGTACAGGATATAATATAAACTTACTATAATACTGCCCCCTATGTACAAGAATAAACTACTAGATATACTGTCCCCTATGTACAAGAATATAACTACTATAATACTGTTCCCCTATGTACCAGAATAAACTACTATAATACTGCCCCCTATGTACAGATATAACTACTATAATACTGCCCCCTATGTACAGGAATATAACTACTATAATAGCTGCCATCTATGTACAGAAATAACTACTATAAACTGCCCCCTATTCAGGATAAATAACCTATAATATGCCCCCTATGTACAAGATATAACTACTTAATACTGCCCCCTATGTACAAGAATATAAACTACTATAGATACTGCCCCCTATGTACAAGAATATAACTACTATAATACTGCCCCTATGTACAAGAATATAACTACTATAATACTGCCCCCTATGTAAGAATCATAACTCTATAATACTGCCCCATGTACAGATATAACTACATAAATCCCCCTATGTACAGGAATATATACTATAAACTGCCCTATGTACAGGATATAACTACTATAATACTGCCCCTAATGTACAGGATATAACTACTAATAACTGCCCCCTATGTACGGAATATAACTACTATAAACTGCCCCTATGTAAAGAATATAATACTATAATACTGCCCCTATGTACAGGAATATAACTACTATAAATACTGGCCCCTATGTTACAGAATATAACTACTATAATACTGCCCCTATGTACAAGAATATAACTACTATAATACTGCCCCCTATGTACAGGAAATAATACTATAATACTGTCCCCATATGTACAGGATATAACTACTATAATACTGCACCCCTATGTAAAGAAATAACTACTTATAATACTGCCCCTATGTACAAGAATATAACTACTATACTACTGCCCCCTATGTACAGGAATAAACTACTTAATACTGCCCTATGTCAGGAATATAACTACTATAATACTGCCCCCTATGTACAGGAAAAAACTACTATAATACTGCCCCTCTATGTACAAAGAAATAATCCTACTATAATGCCCCTATTTACAGGAATAACTACTATAATCTTCCCATAATGTACAGGAATATAACTACTAATACTGTCCCCTATGTACAAGAATATAACTACTATAATACTCGCCCCTATGTACAGGAATATATAACTACTATAATACTGCCTACACCTAAATACAAGAATATAACTACTATAATACTGCCCCTATGTACAAGTGATACATAACTACTATAATACTGCCCCCTAGTACAAGAATATAATACATATAATACGTGCCCCCTAGTACAAGAATAAACTACTATAATAATGCCTCCTATGTCAAGAATATAATCTATATATACTCGCCCTATGTACCTATATAAGACCTAATACTGACCCATGACGGATATACTACTATAATACTGCCCCCTCGATGTACAAGGAAAATACAAACTACTATATAATACTGCCCCTATGTCCAGAATATAACACTATAATTACTGCCCCTATGTACAGAATATAATACTATAAAACTGCTCCCTCTTACAGAATATAAATACTACAACTGCCCCCCTATGTAAGATATAAACTACTATAATACTGCCCCTATGTACAGGAATATACTACTATAATACTGCCTCCCTATGTACAAGTAATAACTACTATAATACTGCCCCCTATGTACAGAATTAACTACTATAATACTGTCCTTGTACAAGAATATAACTAACTATAATACTCTCCCCTATGTACAGAATATATCTACTATAATACGCCCCTATGTACAGAATATAACTACTATATATCTGCCCCTATGTACAGGAATATAATCTACATAATACTGCCCCCTATGTACGAATCATATACTATAATACACTGCCCCCTATGTACATAGAAACATAACCTATAAATACTGCCCCCTATGTACAGGAATATATAACTATAATAATACTGCCCTATTACAAGAATAAACTACTATAATACTGCCCCCTATGTACAGGATAATATAACTACTATAATACTGCCCCCTATGTACAAGATATAACTACTATCATACTGTCCCCTATAAATACAAGAATATATACGTCTACTATATATACGGCCCCCTATGTACAATAATATAACTACTATAATACTGCCCCCTATGTACAGGAATATAATACTATAATACTGCTCCACGCTATGTACAGGAATTATCTACTATAATACTGCCCCCTAGTACAGGAATAAATCTATAATACAGCCCCCTATGTACAAAATATAATACTAAAACTGCCCCCTATGACAGGAATATAACTACTATAATACTGCCCCCTATGTACAGAAATAACTACTATAATACTGCCCCTTGCTACTATAGAATATAACTACTATAATACGACCCTATGTACAAGAATATAATACTTAAACTGCCCTAGTACAGAATATAACTACTATAATACTGCCCCTATGTACAAGAATACTACTATAATACTGTCACCCCTATGTACAAGAATATAACTACTTAATATATCCCTTATTACAGATACACTACCTAAATACTGCCCTATCAAGAATATAACTACTAAATATGACCCCGATGTACAAAGAATGAAACTAATATAATACTGCCCCTAGTAGTACAGGAAATAAACTACGATAATACTGCCCGTATGTCAAGAAATATATACTACAATAATCCTGGCCCCTATGTAGCAAGGCAAATATAAGGCGTACTTATAATCATTTTCCCCCTATGTATAAAGAATATAAACTACTCTTAATACTGCCTCCCAGACGATGTACGGAACTATAACTACTCTAATCCTGCACCTATGTACACGAATATAAAATACTTATAATACGCCACCTATTACAAGATAAACTCCTATAGTATCTGCCCCTATGTACAAGAATAGTAAATACTATAATACTGCCCCTATTACAAGAAATAAAAACTAACTATCCTACTTCCCACTTATGTTACAGGAATCGGTATCAACTCTAGACATAATTCCCCTATTGTACAGAGGATTAAATAACTATTAACTGCCCCTATGTACAAGAATATAATACTATATACTGCCCCCTGTACAAGAATATAAATACATACTGCGCCCCTATGACAAGAATTATAAACTATATAATACTGCCCCCTGTGTCTGTGTACGCTGTCCCTCTGACACGCTGTGACCCTTTGATGAATTCTGTCCTGTAACGCCGAGGCTCTCTGGTATAATTTTGCTGTCACCTCTTTGGGTGCTCAGGACTGTGAAGCTGATTTTGTGTATTTTCTCGTTTCATGGTCCTGTGACTTCCGCTGCTTTCGGATTATTTATAAACCTTTGCTCCGGATGATGCGTTTCGTGTTGGGTCTTTCTGTTGCAGACACTAATTTGTACTGTGGGAGGAATGATTCGGCGTCGGGTTCCATGCATATGATGAAAACATGAGAGAGAAAGATGTGACACATGGGTGGGGGATAGCGGTATATACGGGCACTGGAGCAGCTGTAATACCGTACAAGATCGGACAGTGGGGGGGTGCAGAGCGCCCATGCTGACCCATGACCACACAAACTGGGCTCGGCTATGATAGATAAGATGGTAGATATTGTCAGGACAGGAGGACACAAGGACGAGCAGCTCGCTTGTGTCCGACTAGACTAGGTGGGGGTTTTGGAGTCACAGAAGGGGATAGAGGAAAGCGCCCAGGACTGATCGCCTGTGACGCCCGATGCTGGCTTCATGATAGTGAAATAGGAGGTGTCAAGGAACACAAGGAACATGCAGCTCGCTGTGTAGGGGGGGTGCTGTTAGTATGTAACAAGATTCCAGCGGGGTCAGAGCACCATGCTGCCCCTGACCACTGATGGATCTAATGAGTAGAGGAGAAAGGTATGGCTTCGGACGCACAGGAACATGGCAGCTCGACTTGTTGTAGGGAGGGCGACGGGGGTGGAGGGTGTAGTTCAAGAAAAGGAGGGTCATAGATGCGACAATTGCTTGCACCACATGGACGCACGTGCTTGGCTACCTATGGATAGAAAAGGATGTCCAGGACACACAGGACATGGGCAGCCCGCAGGTGTTTGTATGGGGGGTATAAGTAGTACAGAGGGGTCAGGCGCCCATGCCTTGACCCCCTGACCATGCTGGCGTAATGATGAAGGTGTCCAGGAAACACAAGACATGGCAGCTCGCTGAGTATGGGGTTGATAGGTCACAGAGAAGGTCAGAGCCAGAGCACCCAATGCATGACCCCTGACCACTGCGGCTATGATAAGAAAGGTTGTCGGACACACAGTGCATGCAGCTCGCTGTGTATGGGGAGACCGAAAATGGTGTATAGGATTTCACAAGAAGAAGGTCTAATGCAATGAGCACACATGCTGACCCCGACCACTGCTCTGGGCTATGAGCGATAGAAAGGTGGTTGTCAGGCACAGGACATGTGGGCATCTTCGATCTGTGTAGGGGGGGTGTAATGTACGTCACAGAGGGGTCAGCGCACCCATTGATGATCCCGAACCACTGCTGGCATGATAGAAAAGGTGTCAGGACACACCGGAACATGCAGCTAGCTGACGGTAATGGGGGGGGATAGTCACAGCAGGGGTTAGAGCGCCCAGACCATGCCATGCTGACCCGCGGACCAACCACTGGCTAGCGTATGATAGAAAGGTTTCAAGGCACACAGGGAGACATGGCAGCTACTCTGTGAGTATGGGGGAGGGGGGTAGTCACAGCTCGGTCAGGCCCCATGCTGACCCCATGACCTATGATGGCTTATATAGAAAGGTGTCAAGGACACAAGCGGACATTGCAGTCGCTGTGTATGGAGGGTTTGTAGTTACCAGAGGGAGGGTCATGAGCACCCATGCTGACCCCTGACAACTCTGGCGATGATAGATAGTTGGTCAGGACACCCCCACAGGAACAGGCAGCTCTCTGTGTATGGGGGGGGGGGTAGTCACAGAGACGTTCAGAGCCCCGCAATTGGACCCTGACCTCTAGCTGGCTATGATAGAGAAGTGTCAGAACAACACAGGACTATGGACAGCAGACGCTGTGTGTATGGGATCGGTGTAGGGTAAGTCCCAGAGGAGAGGTCAAGCCTTTTTTTTCCCTTTTTTTTTTTTAGCGCCCATGCTGACCATCCTGCCTAACGTGCTGGCTATGATAGAATAGGGGTTCAGGAATGTCAGGACCACACAGGAACACACAATCGGAGCGCGCTGTGTTGGGGGGTTTGTAGTCCCAGAGGGGTTCAGAGCGCCCCATGCTGACCCTCTGACCCACTGCTGGCTTATGATAGAAAAGGTCAGGACACAGGAACATGGCAGGCTCGATGTGTTGGAGGGTGTAGTCACCAGAGGGGGTCAGAGCGAGCGTCAGGGCTGACCACCAACCAGAAAAAAATGCGTAACATGCGATGGGCTATGATGAGAAAGGTTTTGTTTCAGGACACACAGGACATGGCAAAGCTCGCTGTGTATGGGGGGGTAGTCACCAGAGGGGTCAGAGAGCCCCCATGCTAAACCCCTGGACCATGCTGGCATGATAGAAAGGTGTCAGGGACACACAGGACAGGGGACAGCTGCTGTGTATGGGGGGGTTTGTAGTCAACAAGAGGGTCAGAGGCACCCCTGCTGACCCATGACCATGTTGGATTGATAGAAAGGTGTCAGGACAAAGGACATTGGCAGCTCGCTGTGTATGGGGGTGTAGTCCACAGAGAGGTCAGAGCGCCCAGCTGACCCCTGAACCACTGTGGCTATGATAAGAAAGGGTTGTAAGGACAACACAGGCATGGCAGCTCGCTGTGTATGGGGGGGGGGGGGGGGGTGTAGTCACAGGAGGGGTCAAGAGCGCCCCCAATGCTGACCCCTGACCACTGGCTGGCTATGATAGAAAGGTGTAAGGACACCACAGGACATGGCAGCTTGCTGTGGTCTGGGGGGTGTAGTCACGAGGGTCAGAGCGCCCATGCTGACCCCTGACCACTGCTGGCTAGATGAAAGGTGTCAGGGGAACAGGAAGGGAAGATAGATGTGTGCCTATCTCAACCACGCTGAAATAAACTAATAGAAAGCAACACACACACAAGCAAAAAGGCAGCACACATAGACAACCTAAAACGCCATGACCCCCCTACCCACAATAGATCTAGACCTTACCCCGTAGGTTAAAACAAGACAGGTCTACAACAGAGCAAAAACGGAAAATAGCACCATGCCTTGAATGCCTTGTCAAAATCTAACAAAAAAACCCCGTGAATCATCTTACCCTGTGTTCCACTCAACTTTCCCCCACGACCCCCCCTCGACCCCCAAAATTCCTACCAGTACCTGCCCTCTTACAATCTTAGCGGAGCCTCCTTTAATCCCCCCTAACTCCCTAACCAACCCCTGCCCACCTATATGCCAACACAAAAGAGAGAGACTACTTATACCACTCCCCCCCCTCCCAGACTCGCTCCCTCCGACCTGCTACCTCCACCACACTACAACCCCCACTGCCCACTCCCAAACCACTTGATCCACCCTCCCCCCACATATTACTACTACCCCTAGCATCCCTCACCCATTGTAATTCATACTCCTCTCAGAGCAAAATATAAGAATTTGCCCAAGAATAATCTCCGAGAAGCCCTCAACAGCAAGGAGAACGACCTAAACACGATAGGGGGGAGCTCGGATTGTGTATGGGGGGTGTCAGTCGACAGAGGGGTCAGAGCGCCCATGTGACCCCATGACCCATGCTAAGGCTTGAAGAAAGGTGTTAGGCCCAAAGGACATGGCAGATCGTGTGTATGGGGGTGTAGTACAGAGGGGTCAGGAGCGCCCATTGCTGGACCCTGACCACTGCTGGCTATGTAGAAAGGTTGTCAGGACACAGGACATGGCCATCCGATGTGTATGGGGGTGTGTCACAGAGGGGTCAGGCGCCCACTCGGACTGAACCCTGACCACTGCTGGCTATGATAGATAGGTGGTCAGGACACACAGGATCAGGGAAGCATCGCTGTGTGACGCTATGGGGGGTTGTTGTAATGTAGTCACAGAGAGGTCAGAGCGCCATGCTGGACCCTGACCGGAACTGCTGGCTATGATAGAAAGGTGTCAGGACACAAAGGAATGGCCGCTCGATGTGTATGGGGGTTGTGTAGTCACAGAGGGGTCAGGGCACACCCCATGCTGGACACTGACACTGCTGGCATGATAGAAAAGGTGTCAGGACACACACGGACATGGCAGCTCGCTGCGTATGGGGGGGTAGCACAGAGGGGTCAGAGCGCCCATGCGACCCCTAATGAGCCAATGCTGGCATATGGTAGAAGCAATGGTGTAGGACACACAGGACATGGCAGCTCCATGTGTATTGGGGGGTAGTCACCGAGGGGTCAGAGCGCCATGCGACCCCTGACCACTGGGCTTATGATAGAAAGGGTCAGGACCACAGACCATTGGACAGCTCGATGGTATGGGGGGGGGGGGGGTTTTGTCGTCACAGAGGGGTTCAGAGCACCATGCTGACCATGACCACTGATGGCTATGATAGAAAGGTGGTCCGGGACACAAAGGACATTGGCCAGCTCGCTGTGTATGGGGGGTTGTCGGCACGAGAGGTCAGAGCACCCATGCGACCCCTGACCACTGCTGGATTATGATAGAAAAAGTTGTCAGGGAAAGGGACATGGCAGATCGCTGTGATGGAGGTGTACGTTCACAGAGGGGTCAGAGCAGCACCCATGCTGACCCCTGACCAATGCGGCTTGATGAAAGGTGTCAGGACACCCCAACGGACATGCAGGCTCGCTTGTGTATGGGGAGTTGTGTCACAAAGGGGTCAGAAGCACCCATTGACCCCTGACCACTGCTGGCTATGATAGGAAAGGTTGTCAGGACACAAGGACATGGCAGTGCGCTGTGTATGGGGGGTTTGTAGGCACAGAGGGGTCAGAGCGGCCCATGCTGACCCTGACCACTGTGGACTATGATAGAAAGGTGCAGGGACAACCAAAGGACATGGGCCAGCTCGCTTGCGTATGGGGGGTGTAGTCACAGAGGGGTCAGAGCGCCCATGCTGACCCCTGACCACTGCCGGGCTATGGTAGGTAGAAAGGTGTCAGGACAACAGGACATGGCAGCTCCCTGTGTATGGGGGTTTGGTGTCAAGAGGGGTCAGAGGCCCATGCGGACCCTGACACTGCTGGCATGATAGAAAGGTGTCAGGACCCAGCAGCTCGTGTGTCTGGGGGGGGGGGGGGGGTAGTCAAGGGGGGTCGAGAACCCATGCCTGACCCTGACCCACTGCTGGCTTATGATAGACAAGGTGTCAGGGACACACAGGAAATGCAGCTCGCTGTGTATGGGGGGTGTATGTCATAGAGAGCCCCCCCCCCCAGTGGGATCAGAAGCACCCATGACTGACCCAGGACCACACTGCTGGCTTGATGATAGAAAAGGGTCAGGACACACAGGAAATGGCAGCCGCTGTTAAGGGGGGGTGTAGTGTCACAGAGAGGTCAGAGACCCATGCATGACCCTGACCAAGGCTGGCTATGATAGACAGGTGTTCAGGACACAACAGGACATGGCACGCTCGCGTGTGTGTTATGGGGGGGTGTAGTCACAGAGAGGTCAGAGCACCCATGCTGACCCCTGACCACTGCTGGCTTGATAGAAAGGTGTCAGGTCCACACAGGACATGGCAGCTCGCTGTTGTATGGGGGGTGAGTCACAGAGAGGTCAGAGCACCCATGCTGACCCCTGAACCAAGGCTGGCGGTAGATTGAGAAGGTGTCAGGGACACAGGACCATGGGCAGTCGCTGTTGCTGGTATGGGGGGTGTAGTACAGAGGGGCATGAGCGCCCATGAAAACTGACCCCTGCCACGCTGGCTATGATAGAAAGTGCAGGCCCACGGACATGGCAGCTCGCTGTGTTATGGGGGGGGTGTAGTCACAGGAGAAGGATGTCAGCAGAGAGAGGCCTTGAGGCACGGCATATCAGCAAGAGGGCCACCCTGACGAAGACGAAGGACAGGCTCGTTGATTAGCACCCATTGCTGACCCCTGACCACTGCTGGCTATGATAGAAAGGTGTCAGGACACACAGGAATGGCAGCTCGCTGGTCTGGCAGATGGGAGGTCCCCCTCGGCACCCGCCCCCAGCCAGTTACGAGCGATACCCAGGCAGCGAGCAAGAACGGGGGTCAGAGCACCCATGCTGGACCCCTGACCACTGCTGGCTATGATAGAAAGGGTCAGGACACACAGGACATGGAAGCTCGTGTGTATGGGCGGGTGTGTCACAGAGGGGTCAGACGGGCCAATGCGACCATGACCACTGTGGACAAAGAACGCAATGATAGAAAGGGTCAGACACAGACCATGGTCCAGCTCGTGTGTATGGGGGGGAGTAGTCACAGAGGGGTCCAGAGCGCCATGCTGGCCCCTGACACTGCTGGCTATTTGATGAAGGAAGGTTAGCGAAAATGTCAGGACACAGGACCCTGGCAGCTCGTTGTGTAAATTGGGAGGAGTAGTTACAGAGGGTCCAGAAAGCGCCCCATGCTGACCCCTGACCAATGCGGGATATGATAGAAAAGGTAAGGACACAACGAGGAACCTGGCAGCTCGCTGTGTATGGCGGTTTAGTCACAGAGGGGTAGAGAAGCCCATGTGAACCCGGACCACTGCTGGACTATGAAATAGAAAGGGTCAGGACACAACAGGACATGCAGCTCGCTGTGATGGGGGGGTGTAGGTCAAAGAGGTAGATTCTGCGCCCATGCTGACCCCTGCCAACTGCGGCATGATAGAAAGGTGTCAGGGACCACACAGGACATGGCAGCTCGCTGTGTAGGGGGGGTGTAGTCACGAGAGGTAAGATCACCCATGCTGACCCCTGAACCCCTGTGGGTATGATAGAAAGTGTAGGACACACGGACCATGGCAGCTTCGCTTGTGTAATGGGGGGTGTAGTCACAGAGGGGTCAGAGCGCCCATGCTGACCCCTGAGCACTGCTGATATGATCAAAGGTGTCAGGACACAAGGGGACCATGGCAGCTCGAGTGTATGGGGGGTGTAGTCACAGAGAGGTCAGCGCACCCTGATGACAACTGACCACTGCGGCTATGATAGAAAGGTGTCGGACACACAGGACATGGCAGCTCGCTGGTATGCGGGGGTGCTGCTCACCAGAGGGGTCAGAGCGCCCCGCATTGATGACCGCGACATGAAAACACTGCGGGGCTATGATAGAAAAGGTGCGACAAGACACACAGGACATGGCAAGCGCGCTGTGTTGGGGGGGTGTAGTCACAGAGGGGTCAAGAGCCCACATGCTGACCCCTGACCAACTGATGGCTATGATAGAAAGGGTTTTGTCAGGACAAGGACATGGCAGGCTGTGTGTGGGGGTGTAGTCACAGAGAGGTCAGGCGCACACATGCTGGACCCTGACCACTGCTGGTATGATAGGAAAGGTTGTCCGGATGACACAGGAACATGATGCGAACAGCTCTTCGCCCTTCTTCTGTCTTTCGTTGTTTCCTACCTAGTTCGTGTTGGCAGACATAGGGAGAATTCCCTATCGTCACTCACGATTGAGCTCCGACAGTTGGTTCTGCCCCCCCTACCCCCCTGCCCGGACGGTGCGACCCCACGCCAACAGCTGTTCCATTCCCATTCCTTACGACGGGTTTATGAGCAGTTGATGTTTGCTCCCCTGGTTATGTTTGCGCACATCTGCACATCCTAGTCTATGACCCGCCCCCCCTGTGCCCCCCTGTAGTCTGTCTACATGCCCCTCCTCGTCGCCCACGCGCGTACTGGCACCTCTACCCCCTCACGGCTGAATGCCCCCTGTGGGCCGCTTGATAGTGTTGTATCTCGGTGTTGTCTCTTTTGGTGTGTTGTCAGCACGATAAAACCGCCCTTGTTCTTTGCTGCATTGACAGTGACGCGCTGCTGCGTGACTAATGGGGGGTGCCAGGCCACATTTGTTCAAGGCTAGCAGGCATCAGTGCCATACGCGACTCTGTTGGGTCTGACTTGTCTTCGCCACTCTCTCCCCCGGGCATCTTCCGTTGAGCTTGTAAACACCCGTGCCTCCTTGGCTGCTGACACCGTTTGTACAGTCTGCCACCCACGTTACTCACTAGTATTTTGCACCAATACAATACACCAGTGTATTCACCCAGGTATTTCCACCGTCCATAGAAGAGCTCTAAGTAGCCAGAGGGCGTTTTGTCCTGCCTGTATGCAGAATCTATTGAGCACACTTCCATGTTGGACAGTATTATATTGTCACATGTATGCGCACGGGAAAGCGGTCCGTCCGTTTTATACCTTAAAACATGTATAGACAAGTTAGCAAAAGGTGAACATGACAGGCGCGCTATGTTGGCATACATGGTATTGTCGGCTGTGTTTACGACGTTACCTTCCGCTGTGCTACGCACACTAGCCCTTGCTCGCTGAATTTAAGCCCTACTAAGACTGACCTTCTGCGCTGCCTCGCGTATTATTCCCTCACCTTTTCTTCCTTTCATAGACGCGTCCTGACCACCCAATTCCGCACTTTCCGATCCCTTGGCCCGTCCTTGATTCCTTCACCGTCTTTCCCCCTACCACTTCCCTCGTGTCCGTCGTGCATGATTCATCTTTTTTGTGTCACCCTTCGCTGTTTTTTCATCCTATTCTATTCCACGAACCTGATCCCACGTACTCCCTTCATGTCACAAAACCAAAAAAAGCACAGCCTTGAAAGGCATGTGGGGCAGGGGGGTGATTCGGCTGCTGCCGATGTTTCCCTTGTTTTCTTTTTTTTTTTGTTTTTTTTTTGAGTGTGTGTGTAGTTCTCATAACCTGTCTCATTTATTAGCCGAGTTGTCTTGTAGACATCAGTTTTCTTGACTCTTGCCTTTCTGGTACCATCTCGGGCGCATTCTCTCCTCCCTGATAGCCTGCTCTTTCACATAACGATAATCTGACCACACAACGCAGATATTCATTGGCATTCCATGGATGCTTTGGGCAGTACAAACATACTAGTCTAATGATGTCTCCATTTGTTGCCTTTAGATCGCACCTCTTCTTCTAGCGGGGTCACGCCAACTCGCTTCTCTTCCTTACATCATAGTCGCTAAGACAACATCCTCCCCACAGTACTCCACTGTAACAGAACATTAAGCATTATTTGATTACCTTCACCGGTTTCACCCCACACAATAAGTGAACTGCATCTGCTGGTAGGGGTTCGTGTCACTCCCATCACGGGAGGTCCTCAAATTCAGTTCGCATTACGAAACTATAGTGGAGTATTCTTTGCGTATGATGGTACCTGTGGAATTCATGCATGTTGTTGCCGAATGTGTCACATAATGTTTGATGTCCCTGGCTAGTTGTATACAATCACATCACTCTGGGTTGGTGGTTTTTCTTTTCAAAATTGCTTTGAAGGGCAGGGACACCCACTACAATGCACATCTTGGGGACAGTGTCTTTTTCATAACGGGTCCCGCCATTTGGGCCGGTACGCAATTTCAGCTCTTGCGGGTTTTCCGGCCTCAGCTGCTGCGACTCACTGCTCCCCCCACTCCATAGAATCTATGTAATCAAATTGCCTCCGGGATTTCTTCTGTCTTTATGCTAGCAAAGAGCTGAATTCAGGAAATGCTTACAGGGTACCAGGAATAACAATCGAGAAAACGTGGAAAAAGTACGCGCACCACGGGCCCCTGACTCCCGGGCTGGGGCAGCGCTCCGCACTCTGGCGCGGACATAGAGCGTCGAAAGCACCCAATATTTCCTTTTTCGTTGCTTCTTTCACCTTCCTTGTACCCTCCCCCGACCCCCCGTTGTTCTGTAGAGTCATTTTCATACACCACTCTTTCCCAATCCCCCTTGTTTTTCATTCCTCTCATTTCAAACTTCTATGAAATTAACGGCATTCACCACCAGGATGAAGGGCTGTATGCAAGGAGCCTCAGGGACTCCAGCCTACCTAGGTGTTTACTGGGGCCGGAAGCCCCTCAGGCTCGATTTGCATAGAGTCTTTGTCCTTTAAGGGAGCCATTTTCGGAATGGATATTAAGATTTTCACATTGTGGCAAAATGCCTGTGTAACTCGTGGGCATCCAACGCTTTATACGTATTCAGACCCCGCGCCCCTCCTGGGGGGCATTAGCAGGCGGGGCCATCCCTTGAACCACTAACGATTACTTGCCCGGCTTTATATCTACAGAGAGGGAAGGGGGCACCAGTTAAAAAGGGCTTACAAGTGATGAAAAAAAAAGCAAGCAAGAGTAGCAACAGGGGCGCAACAGAGCATTCTAGGAGGCGGAAAAAAGAACGAGCAGGAGGTTATGGCAACCTCCAGCAGTAGACGAGCTTGGTATGGTGGGTCTATTAGTTAAATATAGTCGCGGATGGATTTGCGTGTGGCTGGGGGGGGGCAAGGCAGGAAGCAATGGGCTTTCAGACGAACTATAGAGAAGAAAACAGAGGAAAAAAAGGAGAGCAACCCCGAAGAATACGATCGGAGGGTATTCTAAAGAGAGGTAAAATCAAGAATAGATTTGCCACTAAATTAAACAAAAAATTAAACCCCCGTGTAAAAATGCAGCAAAAATTCTGCAAATAATTCCAACAGATCTTACAAGTCCGCAGCACATCCAGAGTGTGGATACATCGAGGATCTCATCCCCGGTGACGGGGATACTAAGTACATTAGTGCCAACCCACTTCTCAGATGATGGAAGCGTCGGATCAAGAAGAAAAGACAAAAAGTCTGCCGCCACCCCGACCGGTTTAGGATGTTTTGTCAGGGTGTTTAATATTTAAAGAGGAAAAGAACCAATCAGACATTTATTAGACCGGGAGAGAGAGGGACTGAGCGTGCAGAAGTGTGTGTTACCATCGCCCAATTATAAACTTCATGTGGTACAAGGGCAAGAGAGCAACCCCAGAATATGAAGATGACAACCGATCGGGAAGCAGGTCCTGTATGGGGGACCACACCCAGAGACAAGTATGTGCCGCTGAGGTTCAATGACAGTCGATATCTGACAAGTATTGCCGCTGCGGTTACACATTGCGGTACTGATATTTGCCAAGGATGCTGTGCCTTGCAGTACACATTGCAGTCGTGATATTTGAGCAAGTATGCCGCTGCAGTTACCATTGCAGTATAATATTCGACCATATGCCCTGCAGTGAAACATTGGCGAGCCTGATATTATGACAAGTATGCGGCAGTTACCATTGCAGCCGGATATTCGACAAGTGCCGCTGCCAGTTAACATTGCAGTGATATCCTGACAAGTATGCTGCAGCAGATATACATTGCAGCCTGCTATTTGACAAGTGAGCTGCAGTTACCCATTGCAGTATAATATCCGACAAGTATGCCTGCCAGCAGTTAGACATTGCAGCTATAATACTGTGACAAGTATGCCGGCAGCATGTATACATTTGGACAGCTGATATTCTGACAACAGCTATTGACCACTGCATTTTACACATTGCAGTTCTGTGATATTCTGACAAGTATGCCGCCGTGACAGTATTAGACATTTGCATCTGATACTCACATGACAATAGGCCGCGTGCGTATACATTTGCAAATGTCGATGTATTCTGACAAGTTTATTGACCGCAAGAAGATTGTTTATCACATTGCAGTTGATATTCTGTAACAAGTTATGCCGCATGCAGGACAACATTGCGAGTATATCATATTTCTGACAGTATGATGCCGCGGTTTACTGGCGACAGGGAAAGGAGATGGCCACGGATGGCAGCAGAGATAAAAATCAACACTTATGTTTATCCAAAAATTTCTGTTTGCTATGGGTGTTTTGTTGCCTATCCTCCATCTATCCAAAAGTAGAACCATACCCATCACTGCCTCACTTCTTCAATCACCATTGTACACCATCTCTACACGCTCTTACATTATGAACATACTAACTTATCAACGTGTTTGATGTGAAAGCAAGACTACGAAACCTTGAGCTGCCCATGACCTCTTTCTTGAATTGCAAGCGATTACTGAAACATGGGATCCCGCCAGGATGACTCTGCCTCCCTAGCTGGCTTGTTCTTTACTGGGCAGACTCTTAAACTTTTCAGCTCATCCTCCGTACAACTCTCTCACACCTCAAAACTTACTTTCGCCCATTCTATCTTCACGGTGGCTGCAGTCTCGCCTCCAGGCTCACCATACAATTCCTGTAACTCAATTAACCACGGGCTTCCTTACGCTAACAAACAGAGTCCCTATATCCCCTCTGCCTCAGCTTTATCCGAAACTATTTTCCCCCAGGTCTCTCACCAACTCTCTGATTCTCGCCACTTCATTCTAATGCATGACGATACCCAATCATATAATTCTGCAACGTGACCTCACCCCTTTCTGATTCCATTAGAACACAGATGATTGTAACTCTGCCCTGGTTCTAAACCATCACGCAGGAGAGTAAAAATTCGCTTATGAGACTCTTGCCCAATTATGCTCCAGGCTTCTCTGCATCACCTGTCACTGTGGACTGTATATAAGATGCGGACTGAGTGAAGATCAAGTAACAGCATTTTATATTTATACATTTATTACTTGTACCCCTTATAAGATATACAGGACCAAATATACCAGCTCTTTACCTACTTGTGTGCCCCCTAAATCCTCATAGGAGCTGTTAAGCTCTTGTGTCACAAGCCCCTCATACTCAATAGAGACTGTATAAGCTCTTGTGTCACACCCTCATCCTCAAGTACTTGTAAGCTTTGTGTGTCACCCCCTCCCTCCATCATATAGACTGTTAAGCTCGTGTGTCAACCCCTCATCTCCTAGACTGTAAGCTTGTGTGTCACCCCTCTATCCTATTAGAGCTGTAGATGTGAGTCACCCCTCATCACTAGACTTTGTAGCCTTGTGTTGCCACCCACTAATCCCTCAGTAGACCGTAAGCTATTGTATCACCCCCTCATCCTCATATGACTGTAAGCATCTTGTGTCACCCCCTCAATCTCATTAGGACGAGTTTGTGTACCCCCTCCCCTCATCCTCAGACTGTAAGCTTGGGTGTCCCCCCTCCCCTATCCTCATAGGAATGTGAAAAAAAGGTGTGTGTCACCCCCTCATCCTCATAGACGTAAGCATGTGTGCACCCCCTCCTCCTCATAGACGTAAGGCTTGGGTGTCACGCGCCTAACTCATCATCGACTGTTAAGCTTGTCTGTGTCACCCCTCCAATCTCATAGACGTAAGCTCTTGTGTCACCCCATCATCCTCATAGACTGGAAGTCTTTGTGTCACCCCCTCACCTCATATAGGACTGTAGCTCTTGGTACACCCCTATCTCATAGACTGATAAGCTCGGGGGTCACCCTCGCTCACTCCTAATATGAGGTAACTCTTGTGTCACCCCCTCCTCATTTCCTACAGTAGACTGTAATGCTATGGGTCACCCACTCATCCTCATAGACTGTAAGCTTGTGTGTCACCCCATCATTCCTCATAGACTGTAAGCTTGTGGTCACACCCATCTCATAGACTGTAAGCTTGTGTGTCACGCACTCATCCTCATAGACTGTAAGCTGTGTGTGCTCACCCCTCATCCTCATAGACACGTAAAGCTCGGTGTCCCCCCTCATTCCTCATTAGACTGGAACAGCTCTTGTGTCACCCCTAATCCTCTAGACTGTACTAGCTCTTGTGTCACCCCTCAATCTCATAGACTGTAAGCTCGTGTCACCCCCTCCTCAATCATCATAGATGTAAGCTTGTGTGTCACCCCTATCACATAGACTGTTAAGGCTGTGTGTCACCCCCTCATCATCATAGACTGTAAGCTGTGGTCACCCCCCTCACCTCCTAGGACGTAGCTTGAGGTCACCCGCCTCATCCTCATAGACTGGTAAGCTCTTGTGTCACCCCCTCATCCTCAATAGACTGGAAGCCGCTTGTGTCACCCCTCATCCTAACAGACTGTAAGCTCTGTGTCACCCCTCATCCTTCATAGATGTAAGCTCTTGGTCACCCCTCATCTCATAGACTGTACGATCTTGTGTCACCCCTTCACCTATAGACTGCTGAAGCTCTGTGTCACCCCCTGCTCCCATAGACTGTAAAGCTTGGGGTCACCCCTCATCCTCATAGACTGTAAGCTCGTGTGGCACCCCCCTCATCCTAGTAGACTGTAAGCTTGTGTGTCCCGGCCCCATCTCTAGCCTGTAGCTTGTGTTCACCCCCCTCATCCTCATAGACTGTAAGCTTCTTGTGTCCCCCCTCATCCTCTATGAATGGGCACGTCTTGTGTCACCCCCTCATCCTCATAGATGTAAGCCTCTGTGGCACCCCTCATCCTCATAGGACTGTAAGCTCTTGAGCACACCCTCATCCTCATAGACTGTAGAGCTCTTGTTCACCCCCTATCCTCATAGACTGGAAGCTGGTGTGTACCCCCTCATCCTCATAGACTGTAAGCTTGTGTGTCACCCCCTCTCTCATAGGAACTGTAAGCTTTGTCGTCACCCCCTCATCCTCATAGACTACGATTGTGTGTCACGCCCTCAATCCTCATAGACTGTAAGCTTGTGTGGTCCACCCCCCATCCTCATAGACTGTAAGCTCTTTGTGTCAACCCCCCCCTACCTCATAGACTGAAGCTCTTGTGTCACCCCTCACCTCATAGACGTAAGCTCTTGTGTCACCCCTATCCTCATCGACTGTAAGATCTTGTGTGCCCCCCTCATCCTCATAGACTGTAAGCTCTTGTGTCCCCCCTCATCCTCAGACTTGTAAGCTCTTGTGTCACCCCCTCATCCTCATAGACTGTAGGATCTTTGTCACCCCTCATCCTGATAGACTGCAAGCTCTTGTGTCCCCCTCATCTCATAGACTGTAAGCTCTTGTGTCACCCCCCTCATCCTCATAGGACTGGAGGCTCTTGTGTCACCCCTCATCTATAGATGGAAGCTCTTGTGTCACCCCCTCAATGTCGCTCAAAGACTGGAAAGATCTTGTGTCCTACCGCCTCATCCTATATTGTATAGTCCCTATGATTTTGAAGCGCTATGGAATTTAATGGTCCCTTCAAAAAGATTATTATTATTATATAATCAAACAAGACAAATGTGATCGCACCCCCACCAAACAACTTATTACAGGACAATACGGTGGTGAGCACTGACCCAAAACTAAGAGAGTATAGCGAGAGGATAATTAAAAAATCAAAGACATCAACAGAATTCTCCGAAAAATATATGACAACTACTGTATCGATGCAAACAGTAAGAGCAGGAGAATAGTGAGTGCAGCTCGGGTATAATACAGGATGTAACCAGGATCAGTACCGGATAAGTAATGTCATGGATGTACACAGTGACTGTCACCAGCAGACAGAATAGTTGAGTAGGCAGCTCTGGATATAATACAGGATGTAACTCAGGTCAGTACAGGTAAGTAAGTCATGTATGTCACATGATGCACCAGCAGACAGAATAGTGATTGCAGCTCTGGAGGTAATACAGGATGTAATCAGGATCAGTACAGGATAAGTAATTGTCATGTATGTACACCTGACTCACCAGCACAGAATTGTGAGTGCAGCTCTGGGGGTATAATACAGGATGGTAACTAGGATCAGTACAAGGATAAGTAATCAGTATGTACAGTGACGCACCAGCAGCAGAATAGTGAGTGCAGCTCTGGGGTATAATACAGGATGAACTCAGGATCAGTACAGGATAAGTAATGTCATGTATGTACCCAGTTGCACTGCACCCGCAGCAGAATAGTGAGTGCAGCTCTGGAGTATAATACAGGATGTAACTCAGGATCAGTACAGGATAAGTAATGTCATGTATGTACACAGGACGCACCAGCAGAGAATAGTGAGTGCAGCTCGGAGGTGTATAATCAGGATGTAACTCAGGATCAGTACAGGATAAGTATGTCATGAGTACACGTGACTGCACCAGCAGCAGAAAATGTGAGTGCAGCGCTTGGGGTATACTAAGGATGAGAGCTCAGGATCAGTACAGGGAAGTAAGTCATGTATGTCACAGTGAACTGCACCAATGCAGCAGAAGTAGGTGAGTGCAGACTCTGGGAGTAGATACAGGAGTAATCAGGATGCGTACAGGTAAGTAATGTCATGTATGTACACAGTGGACTCACCAGGCAGCAGCATAGTGAGTGCAGCTCTGGAGTAATTACAGGATGTAATCAGGATCAGTACAGGAAAGTAATGTCAAGTAGGTAAACAGTGATGCACCAGCAGGCAGAATAGTGGAGTGCAGCTTGGAGTATTATACAGGAAAATGTAACTCAGGATCCGTACAGGATAAGTAAGTCATGTATGGTCACCAGTGACTGCACCAGCAGCAGAATAGTGAATGGCAGCTCTGGAGTAAGTATAATACAGGATGTAACTCAGGATCCGTACAGGATAAGTAATGTCATTGTAATGTCACAGTGACTGCACCAGCAGCAGAATAGTGAGTGCAGCTTGGGTATATACAGGATGTAAATCAGGATCAGTACAGGATAAGTAATGTATGTATGTACACAGTGACTCACCAGACAGCAGAATAGTAGCTGAGTGAGCTCTGGAGAGTATTAACAGGCATGTAACTCAGGATCAGTACAGGATAAGAATGTCATGTATGTCAGAGGACTGCACAGCAGCAGAATAGTGAGTGCAGCTCTGGAGTTATATAACAGGATGTAACAGAGAGTACAGGATAAGTAATGCATGTACTGATACAGTGACTCACACGCAACAGAATAGTGAGTGCAGCTCTGGAGTATATAAAGGATGTAAATCAGGAGGTCAGTACAGGAAGTAATGTCATGTATGTACAGAGTGACTGCACCAAGCAGAAAGTGAGTTGCAGCTCCTGGAGGATAAATACAGGATGTAACTCAGGATCAGTATAGGAAGTATATGTCATGTATGTACACAGTGACTGCACCAGCAGCAGAATAGTGAGTGCAGCTCTGAGTATAATACAGGATGTAACTCAGGATCAGTAAGGATAAGTATGTCATGTATGTATCACACGTGACTGCAGACCAGCAGCAGAATAGTGAGTGCAGTCTGGTATAATACGGATGTAAACTCCAGGATAGCGACAGGAATAGTCATGTAGCTTACAGTACTGAACCAGCAGCAGAATAGTGATGCAGATCTGGGTATAAAACAGAGTTAACTCAGTGATCAGTACAGGATAGTCAGTCATGTATGTCACAGTGACCTGCACCAGAGCAGAGCAGAGACTAGAAGTGAGTGCAGCTCGGAAGTATAAGACAGGATGTAACAACAGTACAAACGACGAGTATCTTTAAAATGAAACCAGCAGCATCGTTCATTAGCTGCTATAGAAACAGAAGACAGGGGAGTCTGGAGTGACTTTCCGCCTGCAGACTCCAAACATGACCATCGACACAGACATTTCTGCCCAGTATCACATGAATTGGAGTGAGATTCTAGAATTAGGCGGATCTAGAAGGGCAGGTTCTAAATGATCATTTTATTCGGACCTATAGAGGGGTGTCTGGGCAGATGGGGTGAAAGCTGCAGACAAGTTCCATAAAAGAATTAGATGCTATTATGTGCAGACAATCTGCAGAGCATGGACATACACAGACCCTCGCCGATGCGTCCGTCCGTGTGCATTGGATGGGATAAACGATTCCAGTCGTTCGCTTTGATCTCGGAGAGCGGCTTCATACGTCACACGATTGTTTCCGAGCATCATTAGCCACAAAGACAACGACCAGGCTCAACCGAATTCACATCACTGGACAATGTCAGTCATGGGGAGGGGGATTATCAGAATTATCCATACACATTGTGCGTTCCAATATAGTCACAGCCCCTCCCCACCGAACTAATCAATCACAGGCTATCAATAGTTAAAAGTCCGCAGCAGGGTTCATTAGAGGTGGAGGAGGTGTCCGATATTATGCCGAAAATGTCAATACAAACCCCAGAGAACTTCTTCACGGACGCAAAAAAGTGCATCATAGACATCACCGCAACGCAGGAGGCGAAGAGCGCAGGACACTCAAGGTGTCAACTACTCAGCTATATAGGTAAAAAACGACAGAAGTTACATGATACATAAAGAAATGCACAAAAAAGAGAGAGAAATACATATATAAGCACAGAACCTCCGACGTAAAGAAATAAACAACAAGGCGGCAACAAGTCCACTCATGTAACAGATCTAATCTATATACTGCCCCATGTACTAATATACACTATAATACTGCCCCTATGTACAGAATATAACTACTATAATACTGCCCCTATGTACAGAATATAACTACTATAATACTGCCCCCTATGTACAAGAATAACATACTATAATATTGCCCCCCTATGTACAGAATATAACTACTATAATACTGCCCCCTATGTACAAGAATATAACTACTATAATACTGCCCCCTATGTACAAGAATATAACTACTATAATACTGCCCCTATGTACAGGAATATAAAACTACTATAATACTGCCCCCTATGTACAAGATATAACTACTATAATACTGCCCCTATGTACAGAATATAACTACTATAAATACTGCCCCTATGTACAGAATCATAATCACTATAATACGCCCCTATGTACAAAATATACTATCTATAATACACTGCCCCCTATGTACAAGAATATAACTACAGAATACTGCCCCCTATGTACAAGAGATAACTACTATAATACTCTCCCCTATGTACAGAATATAACTACTATAATACTGCCCCCTATGTACAAGAATATAACTACATAATACTGCCCCCTATGTACAGAATATAACTACTATAATTACTGCCCCCTATGTACAGAATATAAACTATAATCACTGCCCCTATGTACAGAATATAACTACTATAATACTGCCCCTATACAAGATAACTATATAATACGCTCCCTATGTACAGGAATATAACTACTATAACTGCCCCCCTATGTACAGAACAGAACTACTATATACTGCCCCCTATGTACAAGAATAAATACTATAATACTGCTCCCTATGTACAGATATAATTACTATATACTGCCCCCTATGTACAGGAATATAACTACTTAAAATACTGCACCTATGTACAAGAATATAACTACTATAATACTGCCCCTATGTACAGGAATATAACTTACTATAATACTGTCCCCCTATGTACAGGAATATAACTACTATAATACTGCCCCCTATGTACAAGAATAAACGACTATACTCTCTGCCCCCTATGTACAAGAATCATAACTACTTTAATCTGCCCCCATGTACAAGGAATATAACTTACTAATTTACTGCCCCTATGTACAGAATATAACTACTATAAATCCGCCTATGTACAAGAATATACTACTATATACTGCCCCTATGTACAAGAATAATAACTACTATAATACTGGCCCCTATGTACAAGAATATAATACACTATAATACTCGCCCCCTATGTACAAGAATTAAACTACTATACTACTGCCCCCTATGTACAGAATATAACTACTATAATACTGCCCCTATGTCAAGAATATAACTACTATAATACTGCCTCCCTATGTACAGACTATAACTACTATAATACAGCGCCCCTTCGGTATACAGGATATAACTACTATAATACTGCTGCCCCTATGTACAAGAATATAACTTACAGGTGACATAAATTACTGCCCCCTATGTACAGGAATATAACACTATAATACTGCCCCTATGTAAAGAAATATAACTACTCTAATACTGCCCCCTATGTCAGAATATAACTACTATAATACTGCACTCCTATGAATGTACAGGAATAATAAACTACTATAATAGCTGTCCCTATGTACAAGAATAAACTACTATAATACGCCACTATGTACAGAAATAACTACTATAATAATGCCCCCTATGTACAAGGAAATAACTACTATAATACTGCCCCCTATGTACAGGAATATAACTACTAATAATACTGACCCCTATGTACAGGAATATAACTATATACATACTGCTTATGTACAGAATATAACTACTATAATACTGCCGTATGTACAAGAATATAACTACTATAATAACGCCCCTATGTACAGGATATATATAAACTTACTATAATACTGCCCCCTATGTACAAGAATAAACTACTAAATACTGTCCCCTATGTACAAGAATATAACTACTATAATACTGTTCCCCTATGTACCAGAATAAACTACTATAATACTGCCCCCTATGTACAGATATAACTACTATAATACTGCCCCCTATGTACAGGAATATAACTACTATAATACTGCCTCTATGTACAGAAATAACTACTATAAACTGCCCCCTATGTAGGATAAATAACCTATAATACTGCCCCCTATGTTACAAGATATAACTACTTAATACTGCCCCCTATGTACAAGAATATAAACTACTATAATACTGCCCCCTATGTACAAGAATATAACTACTATAATACTGCCCCCTATGTACAAGAATATAACTACTATAATACTGCCCCCTATGTAAGAATATAACTCTATAATACTGCCCCATGTACAAGAATATAACTACATAAATGCCCCCTATGTACAGGAATATATACTATAAACTGCCCTATGTACAGGATATAACTACTATAATACTGCCCCTATGTACAGAATAACTACGTATAACTGCCCCCTTGTACGGAATATAACTACTATAAACTGCCCCATGTCAAGAAATAATACCTATAATACTGCCCCTATGTACAGGAATATAACTACTATAAATACTGGCCCCTATGTTACAGGAATATAACTACTATAATACTGCCCCTATGTACAAGAATATAACTACTATAATACTGCCCCCTATGTACAGGAAATAATACTATAATACTGCCCCTATGTACAAGGATATAACTACTATAATACTGACCCCTATGTAAAGAAATAACTACTATAATACTGCCCCTATGTACAAGAATATAACTACTATATACTGCCCCCTATGTACAGGAATAAACTACTATACTGCCCTATGTCAGGAATATAACTACTATAATACTGCCCCCTATGTACAGGAATATAAACTACTATAATACTGCCCCTCTATGTACAAAGAAATAAATCCTACTATAATGCCCCTATTTACAGGAATAAACTACTATAATCTGTCCCATAATGTACAGAATATACTACTGAATACTGTCCCCATGTACAAGAATATAACTACTATAATACTCGCCCCTATGTACAGGAATATTAACTACTATAATACTGCTACACCTAAAGTACAAGAATATAACTACTATAATACTGCCCCTATGTAAATGATACATAACTACTATAATACTGCCCCCTATGTACAAGAATATAACTACATATAATACGTCCCCCTAGTACAAGAAATAAACTATCTACTAATAATGCCCCTATGTCAAGAATATAATCTACTATATACTTCGCCCTATGTACCGTATATAAGATCTAATTACTGACCCTATACAGGATATACTACTATAATACTGCCCCCTCGATGTACAAGGAAAACTACAAACTACTATATAATACTGCCCCCTATGTACAGAATATAACTACTATAATACTGCCCCTATGTACAGAATATAACTACTATAATACTGCCCCCTGTACAGAATATAAATACTGACAATACTGCCCCCCTATGTAAGAATAAACTACTATAATACTGCCCCTATGTACAGGAATATACTACTATAATACTGCCTCCCTATGTACAATAATTAACTACTATAATACTGCCCCCTATGTACAGAATATAACTACTATAATACTGTCCTTGTACAAGAATATAACTAACTATAATACTTCCCTATGTACAAATATATCTACTATAATACTGCCCCTATGTAAGAATATAACTACTATATATCTGCCCCCTATGTACAGAATATATATCTACTATAATACTGCCCCCTATGTTACGAATTATACTATAATACAGCCCCCTATGTACATAGAAAATAACCTATAAATACTGCCCCCTATGTACAGGAATATATAACTATAATAATACTGCCCCTATTACAAGAATAAACTACTATAATACTGCCCCCCTATGTACAGGAAATATAACTACTATAATACTGCCCCCTATGTACAAGAATATAACTACTATCATACTGTCCCCTATAAGTACAAGAATATATACTCTACCTATATATACGCCCCCTTATGTACAAGAATATAACTACTATAATACTGCCCCCTATGTACAGGAATATAATACTATAATACTGCTCCACCTATGTACAGGAATATCTACTTATAATACTGCCCCCTAGTACAGAATAAATCTATAATACAGCCCCCTAGTACAAAATATAATACTAACTGCCCCTATGTACAGAGAATATAACTACTATAATACTGCCCCCTATGTACAGAAATAACTACTATAATACTGCCCCTTGCTACTAAGAATATAACTACTATAATACGACCCCTATCAGTTAACTAATGCCTACAGAATATAACTACTATAATACTGCCCCTATGTACAAAGAATAACTACTATAATACTGTCACCTATGTACAAGATATAACTACTATAATTACTGCCCCCTATGTACAAGAATATAACTACTAAATATGACCCCGATGTACAAAGAATGAAACTAATATAATACTGCCCCTAGTAGTACAGGAAATAAACTACGATAATACTGCCCGTATGTCAAGAAATATATACTACAATAATCCTGGCCCCTATGTAGCAAGGCAAATATAAGGCGTACTTATAATCATTTTCCCCCTATGTATAAAGAATATAAACTACTCTTAATACTGCCTCCCAGACGATGTACGGAACTATAACTACTCTAATCCTGCACCTATGTACACGAATATAAAATACTTATAATACGCCACCTATTACAAGATAAACTCCTATAGTATCTGCCCCTATGTACAAGAATAGTAAATACTATAATACTGCCCCTATTACAAGAAATAAAAACTAACTATCCTACTTCCCACTTATGTTACAGGAATCGGTATCAACTCTAGACATAATTCCCCTATTGTACAGAGGATTAAATAACTATTAACTGCCCCTATGTACAAGAATATAATACTATATACTGCCCCCTGTACAAGAATATAAATACATACTGCGCCCCTATGACAAGAATTATAAACTATATAATACTGCCCCCTGTGTCTGTGTACGCTGTCCCTCTGACACGCTGTGACCCTTTGATGAATTCTGTCCTGTAACGCCGCGTGCTCTCTGTATAATTTTGCTGTCACCTCTTTGGGTGCTCAGGACTGTGAAGCTGATTTTGTGTATTTTCTCGTTTCATGGGCCTCGCTGACTCAGCTGCTTCGATTATTTAAAACCTTGCTCCGGGATATGCGTTTCGTGTTGGGTCTTTCTGTTAAGACAACTAATTTGTACTGTGGGAGGAATGAGCGGCCGTCGGGGTTCCATGCATATGATGGAAGAACATGAGAGCGAAAGGCGGTTGAAACATGGGTGG